>JAADVZ010000687.1:0-17483 GCA_023335925.1 Pythium phragmitis | reverse complement strand
CGACAGCCGCCTCGTCGGTATCCTCGGCTGTGTTCTTGTAGGCAAACAGTGAGCACCGCACCATGACCACACGGTCCGGTTCCACGACCCGTTGCAGCGCCATGGCGGCCTCAACGTCGCCGTGGAAACCCGGCACATGCGTGATAAACTGCGACTGGATCATATCTTTCACGAATGGCCCGGCTGGCTTCTGGCTGGCTCGGTTCAGCAGGTTGAGCCACACAGGGTTGGCGGTGCGCGCCATCGGGAAGTGCACGATCCGTGTGTCCATGAGCTGCACCGCCAGTCCCCTAGTGTCCAGAGCGGCGTGCTCCGTCTTGATTTCCACACACGAAGACTGGGGCGAGAGGAACCGCGCGTCGGCGAGGATCACGTCCGTGTGGATATGCATCCTGTCCAACGCGAGCGTTAAGGAGTGGAGCGTCTCGAGCGAAGCCAAGTCACTCGAAAAAACACTCGACGTCGGCGGGTGTGACGGAGTCAGAATGCCCTGGTGTATGGCTCAACACAGGCGGTTCTGGTGGGCCGTGAACAGGCGCTGCAGCTTGTGTAGCGTGGCTGTTTGGTCGGCCAGCAGATCGACGAGCGTTTGTTTTTCCGACTCGACGTGGCGCCGTTGCACAAGCTGCCGCTCGGCAATGGACTTCCACGCGTCGCGTCGCACGCGCTTGCGGTCGTCCACAGGTGCTGCCATTGTCCGTAAAAGAGCTGCTCGCGTCGGCGGGCGGATCCGCCGTCTCGATGAGCCGTAGCGCCGCCGCCAGCACCGCCTCGTCGTCGCTGGTCGCGCCCCAAAGCCCGCCGTCCGACCAGTCGATCGCATCCATCGTGCTTCCGCCAGCAAGTGGAGAAGTGGAGGAAGACGAGAGAAGCCTCCGACCTGCCTTTGATGACGTTCGGTAGTCTGAGTATGAATGGTTTCTGTACTAACTGAATCTGAGAGGATCAGAACTTTTTTAATCAAAATCCGACATTATGTATCTATGTATTCCACAATATGGTGAAATAGTATGAATTCACAGCTTATTAAAGAGTGACTCCTACCGGCTTTAGGTAAATCGTGTCCGTCGGTCTTCCATGTGGCCACGCCTGGACCACTTCAACATGAGACGAGCACTGCTGAGGTCGAAGATTTTACCCGTTCAATCGGATCTTGAACCAGACAGGATGAGCAACGATGTTCAAGCTTTCTTATTTAATATGGAGGCTAGTCTCCCCTACAAGTAAGAAATACGCCGACTAATACCTGCACTATATTATATGTCTCAGCAATACACGTCCGGCACCGCTGTGAGTCGTGAGGCCACGGCCTCGACGTCTCGAGGACTCTTCACGGCGCGCTGCAGCAGACTATTATCGATGAATTCGTTCGCCTCTTTGGCGTGGAATGACGAGATATGTGTGCACATGCTCGTGAGTGTCTCGATCTGGCGCTCCTGCGCCTCTTCATTTAGCCCGTCAAGCTCGAGCGTCGGCATGATCAGCTCACAGCTGATTAACTGACACATGCCACTCAGATCGTGCTTGGTGTCTACAGCGGCCGAGGTCTTTTGGATGATGTCCCACATGCAGTGACGCATGAGCCGCTGCGGTCCTGGGATGTGGTCGTCGGCCCCAGGACACTGAAATAGACCGCTCCTCAGAATCACGACGCGATGCGGCTCGTCGATGCGACGCAGCATCACCTTGGCACGACCCAGGCCCTTGAAATGGTACATTTCCGTGTACGCGACAAAGTCGGTCTGGAACGTATCCGGGGACTCGGTTGGTTCCCACTGCATAACCTTAGGCCCACTGTGGTGCAGCGTATAGTCCCACACGGTCTCGCTGGTCGACGCGTACGAGAACGGAAGCGTTCGAGAGCCCAGCACCTGGACGCGCAGTGTATGGTCGCCGTCGATCTTGCTCGAAATGCCACTGAATGGCGCCCCCTCGGTCGGCGCGAGCCCGGACTTGGCCACAATCTCGTCGGTTTGAAGGTACATGGTCGCCAACGTCTCGCGGAGTTCCTTGAACACGGCCGGGTCGTCCATGGCGTCAAAGCTGCCCACACGTGCCTGCATGGTACTGGTGGCTGGCTCGCGAGTGTTCGGTCGCAGAGGGTCCCAGGCCTGAGACAGAACGGTCAGTGTCTTTCGAGAGAGAATAGAAGAGGCCATTTTCACGCGGCGAGTCTCACCTTGGCGTTGGCGTGGCGTGCCACGAGACGGCGTAAGGCCTTGGCCATGCGCTTGTGTTCATTGACGACGTTCTTGAGTCGGAGGTTCTCGCTCTCGGAGCGCTGGCGCTGCTCGAGTTGGCGAGTAGCAATGTTCTGCCAGGCCGAGCCGAGTACTTCACCCACGGGGCGGTTGTTCACGGAGCCATACTTGGCATCCGTGGAGGTCAGCTTGGTCGAGTGGTCCTGAAGGCTCAACAGTCGTTTCTGAAGAACCAGTGATTCCTCGCGGAGGCGCTCAATCTCGAGTCGGCGCTTGTTGATGCGACGCGGCGGCGTCGACGGCTTGGTCTGACTCGGACTCCACACTTGTGACTTATTGGCCTGAAAGGCAAGCGACCCCGTCGTATCGACAAAGACGCTCGGGGATTGAGCGTGCTCGTGCAGCTTGTACTCGAGCGGTGAGTGGAGTGCGACTTCGGCGAGCTGGTCCTGGAACGACTTGGCCGGAAGCCAGTGGGTCGGACTCGTGGGCATGTCGTCGGGAGCCTGCGGGCTGAACGACTCGCTGCAGTCGCTGTGCGAGTCGTCGTGCGTGTCGAGAAAGAGCAGCGCGACATTGAAGAGGTCGTCATCCTCGATTACCGTCTCGTACGGCTGCTGCTGAAGCTGGTCGTGGAAGTTGCTGTTAGTCAGAGGTCGCCTCAGCGGCTCGTCCATTGTGCACCAGGATTGGGCCATCATTGCGAAAGAATGTGTGTAGAGGAGAGACTGTGGATGGAGAAGGCACGTTTGCAAATGAGCTCTTGGGACGGATCGGATTTAGTGGTGGCGGCGGTATTTGATTATTGTTTCGTCCTCTCCCCACCTCATAAAGTTTACGGTACCGTTACATGTGTGGTGCTCTCGACGACCGAAGAAAAAAAAAGACTTATCGCCACTGAGGCGGATGAGTCGAGGAGAAGGAGCGTCATCTCCCTCACAGTCACCATGATGACGTTGAGTCAGCGGCCAGGAGTGATGGTCGTTTACCCTGAAAGGGGGCCGATTGTCTCGTGGGATTATGCTTCGGTGAGATTTGTAATCGACTGTCCGAGCGCAAAAGGGATAATCAGTCGAACCGACGAGCAGCGGGTCGGGTCTTCCATATCAGAATGATCAGTCGAGGACCCACCCGCCATACTTGGTCCGACACTGGCCCTTTTGCCTCAAACTTCAAGAGATCCGTTGCAGTGTCGTTCTGCCATCTAATTTAGTCTTTGACTCTCGCTTCGCTAGATTTGCGTCGTCAGTTTGTACGAGGTTTACCACACGAAAATAAATCAAACTTTCCTTCCTTTGATCGATTCTCGTGTCCGGGTTATCAAAGTTTGATAACCCAGCCACAGTCACACCAGCAAAGTCTCCATGGACTGAACAGTTGAGGAAGCCGTCTCGACATAATTACAAACTCCCACACCTACAGAAACCGATGGTTTCAGATGCAACCATATTCTCCACACCACAGGGTGTGACCAGCGTACTTTGAAACCATCGTTGAAATTTTTCTCAGCGTCCTAGCAGCGTATGTATCAGTAGAAAGCAGCGGTTCTCGCATGGCCAAACAACTTTCTCACGCGGGGATTGGGCAGATTTGGGTCAATGAGGGAAGAAGAGAGACTTTCGAGTAGCCACCACCTCGTCCGAAAGTTCAGTCCAGGCCAGTTACACGTTCTATTGGTATTTGTTGATAGTACTTTATACCAGTACATCGGCTGCAGCCATGTTGCGCCCTCAACACTTGCGTCTCCCAACGACTGGATACTGTACATTGCAGCAACTGATTTATCTTGTCGCGCTGGCCCCTCGCAACTTGAGCACTTCTGTGAGATGGAACTGCAAGCGCTACTCTTCGCGACTCCTCCAAATCACGTCTTCTGGACGCTGCAGTGTCCGGGACTAAAGCGGTTAATGATTGAAGAGACATCTGCTCATCTTGTGCATCATCCGGTATGTACAGCGCGCTATTATTTAATAGTATGGCCGTGAAGGTCATTACTGTACTACGCAGACGTCGGGTCTTACAGTGCTTTATTGGAGTGAGTTGGGAAGTGAGGGAAGTACGGTACCAGAAAAATCAGGTGTAAGCCAAGACAAATTCGGATTTGAGACTGGTCCACAAATGGGATTGATGATCAAAGAACACGGCCACCTGCGAGCGAGTCCGCCAACATCCGTAGGCCTCCCCTGTACGACTGGCGATGTTGCCACTGCCTGCAAGTTGCGCCATCATGAACCTTCTCGTCAGAGAAGAACTGACTGAGCGGATATCCCATCACCTCTGGCACACTGTACGGGCTCAAGTTGGTAGCAAAATATCCAGAGGGCCGTGCTTCTCCACCCAAAGATAACTGGTCCAGTCTCAGGGTATCTTTGAATATAGAGTGTAGCCATCTCTCCCGAACAGTCACCAAAATTTCCAGCTCACCACCACTGGCGCACTTTTTATGCCTTATGCCTTGGGTTCACGCGCAAGCACCCACGGTGCCTTTGCGGTTGTTTCGGGGAGAAAAGAACGTCTTTTCCGTTGGGCAGTGACGACTTTGGGTTCAGCTTAGGGCAGGAAATTGCGCCATCGCCTCAGTGCACTATAATTCATATGCTTCTCACGGAATTCGCTTGAGTTCAAAATATATACTTTTAGTTGTGCACTTGGGTAAAATTACACAATTGTCAGCTACTTGGAGAGAACTTCTGGACGCGGTATCCGTGGAAGGGTGTGCTCAACTATAAGTGCAACGATGCCCACAAACAACACAAATCCAGAGACCAACCCCACAAGCGACCTTTCATCTTTGCTGCAACTTCTTCCACGTTTCCGCGAAGGTTCACCTTCGGGCGAGTGTTCACTAGCTGCTAGTCACATCTTGCAGGAAGTCGAGCGTGTTAAACTCAAGACCCGACTCAGTCACGAGTGCCTGGTCGGCACTGAGAGGACAGTCCTTATCATCCCCGGGGGATGTGGCTTGCCTCGCCTAGAGGCAGGTGCAAGGAGAATGCACACTAACATAAGAACCAGCGGCGAGATCCGAGCGAGATGGATTACAGGAGCGGACGAGAACTCAAGCCACAAGGCTGTTGCTACTCCAGGAAAAGAATATCACGCGAGAGAAGAGACCAACAGAAGAACGCATGGTGGCATGCTGTCCACGTGGAAGGGCGGCACATCGCTAGTGCGTCAACTGACTCCTATAGCCAAAAGCCTTCCTTCATTGTATCCTACCCTCGTCCCAGTGAGACGATCTCGACCCTCGCCATTCTTGTTCAAGTCAAGTCTTTGTTTCCTTATCAGTGGGTCTCACAAAGAGCTCGTGCTGCAGCGAATGACGCGACACATCGGCAGCCATACGGATGGACCCGGCATGCGAGGTATGTAGACTCCAGCTGACCCTGCGAGACTGTTTCCTCTTCTCCTCGAGTTGATTGATGTGCGTTTGGAAGAAGAGCTCAGAAAGGGTGCCGGGAAGCCAATCAAAGCTGCCTGAGACTCCCTCCAATTTGATCTCCACCAGGGTCCTTTAGATTGAGGCACCTCGTCTGCGTATTATCCTAGAGAAATCATGGGCTCGCTGTTGATATGGTTACTGTAATAGCCTTGAGCCATGGCAGCACCAAACAGCCCTCGCTGCGGGGAGTAGCGTCGCGTAGCCGCAATGGACTGTCGCGACCAAGTGGTGCAATGCGTGGCGCCAGCCATTCTCTCATCGGTTGTCATTCCACACATCCGTGCTTCGTTAATCAAAAGCGCGCATTATGAGATAGGACACCCAGCCCTTCTCGCGAGGTATTCATGTCTACATACTGTATATGTTTTCTCGTGGCAGACACGACCAACAAACATTACCATACCATAGTGCCCACACGCTGTTTGGAGAGAAGCTCTTCATTGAATTGTCGCTTGGGCTAAGTTACGTCACAATCTCGCCCAGGCATAGCCTGTGTGCGAGATTAGAGAATCTAAAGCCGATTGGTCAGCAACTGCGCCATCCTGGCGAAGAAGACGGCGTAAACGTGGTACTGTATTGACTGTTACATATTCCACACTTTATCTTACCGTAGAGGGTGAAAAAGATGAGTCCAATCTTGAATATGCTTACTGCTTTTTCTACTAGTACGCACTAGACTCTTCTCCAGCCACGCGTCAACCACGCCATGTCTCTATGGTAAGAAGAACCCAGAGAAACCAACACCTCCTCTGCCGCCACAACCTCATCATACACGACCAGGAGCCGACTCGTGCTCAGTAGAATTGCCAGCCTGTGAATCGCTGAGTGATCTCGCTGGCTCGGGTCTGCTCGCCGTCGAGGCTGGCGCCTTTTGTAAGTCTTGCAGGAGCAAATTCTCGATCATTTGGCGCGCCATTTCCAAGTGAAAGTTGACCGAACCCAACACAAAGTTGGTCAGCGTGCCGACCTTGCGGCGCTGGTCGCTCAGTTCGTCATCATCGATCTCGGGGACGATCGTGTAGTACAATTGTGATATGGTTGCCGACCGGTCGGCCTTGACAAGACTCGGAGGAGGGCGACGGAACACTGTCCAGCCGCGCTGCCGTAGCAGAAGGCCATCCATGGGCTTGTCCGAGATCTTCTCCGGGTCCACGAGACCGGCCCACAGCATCAGCACTCGCTCGTCCTCGACGATCCGCCGTGCAGCGATCTTGACGTGGTACGTTCCCTTGAAGCGAGGCAGGTCAATAGACGAGCTGAACTTGCGCTTCAACATTGTATCAGTAACCTCCACGACCTGTTGAAAAGGTAATACACACCTCACTATGAGTTCGATGGCCAACCATCAACCCTGACCACTAGCTGAGCGTTTCGTACCTCGTCGTCAAAGGCGTTGGGATCAATCGCTTTGCTCACCATGTGGTGCCACGTGACGTCCGAGATCTTGTCCATGTCAAACGGACCAAGGCGCGAGTCAAACACTTCGACGATCGTGCCCAAGGCGTCGTCGTTTCTCGCTTGGATCTCGTTCAGTGCTGGCACCGTGCGTGTGAATCTCTTGTCGGCAAACACCGCATTGACTTGTGTGTACATGTCGTCGATGGCCAATAAGAGTTCATCGAATACATGAAGATCTCCGTCTGCACGTGACGCTTGGTACGTACGCGTGCGCTTGGCCGCGGACGAGACGAGGTGCTACAGGTCCCAGCCATTCCGTTAAGCAGAAAGATCCACGCGATTGAAGAAAGGGGAGTGTACCTTGGTCATGGTCCGCTTCTTGAGTACTCGTTCAAGGTTATTTGCGACGCGGATCTGCTCCTCGAGCACGGTTTTCAGCTTGGCGTTCTTGACTTCGGCGCGCCGTCGCTGCGCGTACTGCCGCGCCGCGAGTTCTTCCCACGCGAACGCGAGTGGCTCCTTGGTCTTCGTGCCAACGCGCGCGTCGCTTCGCCTCTTGAGCACCACTATTTGTGCTTCTAAGTCGGCGACAACGCCTCGTAGGTACACGAGCTCGTCCTTTTGGCGCGCCCGACTTCGGTTTGTCGACGTGCGTTTCGCGCTTTTGGTGGAGCTGCTTTCTTTGGCCGATGGGGACGGCTCCACCTCCATCGTTGTTGTGGTATCAGTACCGAACGCACCGTCGTGCTCCTGGTCGATCGAACTGAGCTCATAGAGTACGATATCGTCATCGCCAAGCGCATCGAGCGGAAGCAGGGGTATGGTATCCCCTGCATGGCCACTGGGTGTCAGAACAGGCTCGAAGTCCGCGAGGATGTACTCGTCCACGAACGTCAGCGCCGCGTCCAGCGTAGCGTGGTCATCCGAAGAGCTCATGTACGTGGTCGTCTTTCGTGCGACTGATGGAGAAAGGACCTGTTCGTGAACGTCACTCTCGTGGTGGAGACCAATTCCTCCGAGATCAGATACACATCGGATTTTGTAACAATGTAGCCATTTCAGCTTCTTTTGTATCGACGTTATAGTAGCACACGAGCGTCCTTCGTGGCTGGTGCATCGTCTCTCATCTCGAGACTGCTTGCTGTCGTCGACGGCGTCTTCCATCCGTTGTCCAGCAACAAGTTTTCAATGATTGTTCGCCCAACATCCACGTGGAAATCCACCGTGCTCATCACAAAATGCGTGAGCGTGCCGACCTTGCGGCGCTGCTCGTCCTCGCTCTCGTGGTCGTTGAATTCCGGAATGATAATGTGGTACATTTGCGCGAGAGAGACTGGTCGCCCGGGTTTATCGTACGCCGGTGGCGGTCGCCGGATCAAGGTCCAGCCTTTTTGCCTCATAAACACCCCGTCCATCGAGATCCCTGATACCGTGTCGGGATCGACAAGTGCCGCCCATAACAATAGAATCCGATCGTCTTCGACGAACCGCCGGCCGGCAATCTTGCCGTGGAACGATCCTTTGTGTCTCGGCAGCTCGAGCTTGGAATGATACTCGAGCCTGAAGAACTCGTTGGTACACTCGAGGAGCTACAATGCACGGTGAAGCCGATGAGCACCAGCATGGCGACTACACGCCCAAGCCGTTCTTCACAGTTCGTACCTCGTTGGGGAGTTCGTTGCGGTCAAAGCTCTGCATGGACAAGTGGTGCCACATGGCGTCCGACACGCTCTGCATGTCGAACGGCGAGATGCGCGAGTCAAAGACTTCAACGACGGGTCCGTCGCCGTCGTCATTGCGCGCATGGTGGTCCCGCAGCGTCTGCGCAGTGCACGCGAACCGCTCGTCCGCGAAAATCGCGTCCGCCTCGGGGTACATGTCGTCGAGCATCTCCAGCAGATCGTCAAAGACTGACTCGTTATCCAGAGGCGTCGATTTGCGGACGCGCTTGGTCCGTGAGGGCAGCAAACCCTGACGAAACGCATCACGATCAAACCAGTCACACACTACGGTATCCACATATCCGCATAGAACTGTCGGTGCGCTCACCTCGGCTGTGGTCCGCTTGTTCAGTACTCGCTCGAGGTTCTTAGCGACCCGGATCTGTTCCTCGAGCATCGTGCGGAGCTTGACATTCTCGACCTCGGCGCGTTGGCGCTGCTCGTACTGGCGCGACGCGAGCTCTTGCCATACAGACGCGAGTGGCTCGTCAGTCTCCACGGTGCCATCGGATGTCTCGTCACCGCGGTTCTTGAGCGTCGCGAGTTGGTCCTCGAGATCGTCGACGACGGATCGGAGGTACACCAGCTCATCGCGCCGGCGTTGCCGCGCTGAGCGCACTGCGCCTGTTGCTGGCGTCTTTGCTGTTGTGTCTCTAGACCCGGTAGTATCACCTTCGGCCATCTGCCCGTCATGGTCCACCGCAACCCCACCAACCAAGGCGAGTGCATCCTCAGTGTCCGAGAGCTCGTACTGATCGACAAACTCCAGCGCCGCGTGGAGCGTCGTGTGATCGTCGACTCGCGCGGCCGGGAACGACGCTTGGTCAGCCAAAGGAATGCTGCCGTCGTGCATCTGGCGAATCGACAATGCAACTGTTGAAGCCCGAGCGTGGCGTAATATGCTGTATTTTTGTGCGAATGGATGCCACGAGCGACTCGCGCTCTAGGGCACTAAGCTGGGGGAGCTGCTGATACTACTACGAAATATGATGTTATTGTGGTGGTATTAAAGGTCATAGAACTTGGCGATACTCTTGTCTGTCTTCATTGAATCAGCTATCATACCTCAGTATACATATACTGATTCTTCATTCATTAAATCCTATTAAGAGCGCGTATGTGTACTAATATTCAGTGGTCCCTCCATTGATGATGGTGCTTCTCGGAAGCTCACCACGTAATCAATGCCACGCTTTGCGTCTGAAGTTGACGTTACTGGCATAAATCTCCAACACTTGGGATCCCCTCCCATTAGATCCCTTTTAACTCGTCCTGTCGCCAAGGTCGGACCATGCTGTGCTGTCTTGTTTATCAAGTGACCCGGAATCTGCCATCACATGGAGTGGATCGAATAGGGCATCGCCGTCGTGATCGCCCATCGCTGCCGCAAACGAACCGCGTAATTCGTCGCTGGTCTCCGCGCCTTCACTTTCGACGCATCGGCGGAAAAGAACTTGAAGTCGCTGAGCGACCGCCGTTTTCGCGTCCACCAGTTGCTTGAGTTGGAGGTTCTCCATCTCAGCCTGGAGCCGTTGCTCTTCTTGTCGCAACGCCTCCATCTCCCACAAGCCTGGCACGGATGCGTCGCGTGCAGCCACCGCGTTGCGACTCATTCGCTCGTACTGGAGGCGAGCGACGCGATCTTCGAGTTGCACGGCCAGCGCGCGTAACGAACGGATCTCGGACTTTGTGCGCTCCGAGGAGTGGGGCTTTTGCTTGCGCGATTCCGTGCGGTGGGTCGCGGCATTGTGGACGAGTGTATGCCCGCCGTCGTACGCCTCGACAAACTCGAGCACGGCGCGGAGCACGTCGCCGTCGGACGAGTCGGATGAATCTTGGTTATTGGTAGTGCTCATGACGGACCAGATTTGATAATGACGCATGTCTGCATGGCAGGCCGGCTGAGATTTCAGTCTCAGCCAGCACTCGAAGCAAACTCAAATGGCGCTGGCCATTAAAGCACCGGGCACGGAAGACCACAGCTCTGTCTCCCGCAAACACTCTGGTGTAAACGAGCACCATTGTAAACTTCTCCGCGTCCCCGGCGTTCCCTCAGAGACTGGACGTCACGCCATCGCTTAGTTTCACTCTGCTGCTGTGGGTGCCACTGTCACCCGTGCGACTGCCGCTCTGCCCACTTAGTCTCACAGAGACTCACACTCTATGTAGCTGGAGATGGATAAGGTCTATGGGAAGATCGCAACGCCAGTCGCTTTCTCCATTGCATGGAAAGAGCGAACTCTAAAGCGTCGCATTGTTGATAAAGAAAACCATCACCTTCGCTGCCAGACGGGTGAGTTGAACCCTATTGTAACGAGCACTGAACGGAGTGAACCCACCTCGGAGGTGGGTTCATTCCGTCATGGCATTTTCGAGTCACACGGAGGTGGCCTCCGTGTGACTCGAAAATGCCCTTCATCTGGACTGTAGGGACAGACTGGAGACAGTCTGGGCTACGAGGTGTACTCTTGATCTGGTCTTCACTGAACACCACATGAAGTCTTCAGTGACTCACAACTTGTCAGAAATCGCCAGTCACAATCCCAGACTGCCGCACGGCGAGTTTCCTTCATACCGTAATGTACGGTGCAGTGTTGCACAGTGTGCCGCAAACAGCGAACATAAACCACACAGGAACAAGCCCCGCACATGCAACCTCTTCCCCACGATACTGTAGCTTGTGACACACACAAGTCGTGTCCATGCCATGGTGAAAATTGTAGAAAGGAGACGAGGAAGCCCTACAGGAAAGAGGAGAATCATGAAAAGTCGTCTTCTTCCATGCTCGCCGATGTGTTTCTTCTCGCTCGCAGCCGCGGTGCTTGGCACGTGCGTAGCGAAACGTATTGTTTTTATTTGCTTTGAATCACTGGGGAGTGAGGGATTCAAGGCACTGCTGCCTGTAGTACCCGTATCGTGTCCACCAAACCCGTTATCATTCCTGCACAATGTGGCATCATCATATTATCAACTATGGCACTGGAATAGAGATGGACATGTTGAGCGGTTCATTCCCTTGTTCTTTAAACGCCAATGGACAAACTTTAAACCGTTATCAAAACAATGGGGTGTCGCATTCTAGGAGGATGCTTGTCATTCATCACAGCAAAGTGAGCAAACCCATTGGAAAGAGTCCACGAAAGCGAATACACCTCTCTTGCCTACCTTACGATTACTGTGCGTGAAAAAGACATGGTCTGTATCAGCGAAGGCAACTCTTGTTCGTCGTCCGTCGCGAGGTACGGTAGTCAGTTGATCAAACTACTGAACAGTCTCCTCGCGAACGCACCCCAGGAGTCTGATCAGCGATATTGTCCCATTGGACCAGATCGTTCGCTTCGTGGTGTTCGCACGGAGCTGACTGCTCGCACTGCTGCGAGCCTCGCAGCCCACAGGTCACAACAGAGATAAAGACGCGCGCATCGATGCACTGTACTATATTAATAGATAGGCCCTTCAAAGATGTACTCAAGGACTTCTTGGGGGTCTCCATGGTCATACGAGACACGTGTCTTTTGCAGTCTCCACAAGAAGACGACGTGCCGGGTTGTGCATACCAAATGCAGCCTGTTGGGATTGCCATTCACTCGCGATCAGCTTTTCCAGCTTGCGCACGACTGAAGTGTGCTTCTTGAGCTCCTCGCGTAGCCGCTCGTTCTCTTCTTGTGCATGTTGGCGTTGGGTCTTTTGTCGGCGTGCCACAATCTCCCACTGCCGCAGCGACTTGGTGCAGAGAGTCTCCCAATCGGCAGGCTCTTGGTCGCTGTGTGTGAGTTGGTGGAGTTGCGTCTCGAGCTCAGTGGCGACTCCGCGAAGACGATTGATCTCGTTGCGGGTGCGTTGGCTGGAAGTCAAGCGAGCTGTTGTGCGCCTCACTTTCCTTGGGCGAGGGCGCGATGGTGGCGGGATCGCGAGGGTTGCGTCGTCGTCGTCAAAGCTGTCGATGAAGTCGAACGCGGCGAGGACAACATCGTCTGGCAGGACGAGGTCGTTCATTGTTGGAGGAGTGAGTCAACTGAGGAGCACGATTGCAATTATGGTCCCTGTCACGAAAGTCTTTGTGTGTTCACTTGTTCGAGGAGAAGCGATTTCCATGGGTACAATCCCCACCACCGCTGTCGCACGCTCAGCCTATGGAGCGATTGCGTGTCCACGGCTTACGGTATCACTGCTGATCGTCACGCGAGAGCGTTGGTGGAGAGACTGCGTTGTCTACCGAGAATGTGCGTCGGATTTTTGGACACGATGGGCGAGAAGAAGAGTGTGGGCGTCTTTGTACCCATGAGCACCTGAGCACAATGCAACAACAGCCTCTCCACTGGGTACACAACCAGCGTGTCCTTGAAGATGAAGGGAATAGCGTCGGATAGTGCCAGCGTGTCGTCGCTTGAGCCCAAACAAGAGTCACACGGGATGACGATCTTTGAGCACGAGGTACCCTGCGTAAATCCATACCATCATGAATACACATATTTATATGTAGGATAGTCAATAATACATTAGATACTGCCAACGAAAACCTCTTGAAAAAGATGGAATGCAATTATCGATATGATAGCCAAATATCGGGATTTGGTATCAGAGATTGAAGCCATCCGGTCTCACAGACTCACCACTCTGCAGGGGCGTGCGCACAAGCAGGTCGGTTCAGCGCCGATTCGGCTTCCTCGGCGACGAGCTGTTGGGCGATCGGATTGGTCGCTTGCAATCGTCGCCCGCGCTCCACGAGCCGTTCCAGTTGCGTGACGAACCGCGTTTGCTTGGTGAGCAGCTCCCGTAACTGAACATTCTTGGTCTGTGCGAGCGCACGCTGCGTCTTTTCCCACGATATCGTATCGTACGCGCGAAAATCCGAGGTGCTGGATTGACAGTCAAGATCACCAGCCGAGGCACGCCTTCTTAAGGACCCGGCCTGAAGCACAGCGACGCGTGCCTCCAACTGGGAGACCACGGCGCGGAGCCGCTCGATCTCGTGGCGTGTACGCTCCCCGGACGTTCTGTACGGTCGTTTTGCACGTGTGCTTGTAGTGGACGTCGTTGGAGCAGACTGTGGGTCGCTTTCACTGTCGAAGGTGTCGATAAATTCGAGCGCCGCGAGGAGCACGCGGTCATCGTCCACGAAAAACTCGTTCATGTGTCCTCGACTAGGCCAATCGCCTTTTGATGGCCCCGATCTACAATACCCCGGACAGGCCTCCACAAGCCACTGAGCGCAGAGAGAGAATGCGTTACGCTCACCCAACATGGTCCCATCGCACAAGAGAGATGCGATACGCGCCGCGAAAATCAAGTGGCGTGTTGTGGACTCAACCAGCGTCCACACCCAGTGCCTCCTCGACTAACTTGTGGCTGACACGGGGAGCGGGTGTGGCTCGCTCCCAATACTGTACAGTACGCCAGCGTGGCATCCATAAACATGAGTCAGGAGTATGAATGGCCGCGCATCCTCCGTGGCACACCGGCATTGTACAAACTCAGTTTGAGCAAGCTCTGTGTCGTCATTTGTGCTTTGTGTCAGTAGTGTATCCATTCTGTCTAGTGGAGTTCAACTGATTTCCGCTCTCTGAAACTTGAATTTGGAATACAGGCTTGGCTAGAATAGCAAGGTCAAGCTGGATCCGCAGGCGCTGCGACGACACCATGGACCCTCCACGTGCTCCTCCGTCGACGCGCTTGTCATTTGGCTATAAGGGGGCTGATGCCCAGAGTGAGACTGGCGTTTTGACACCAGTAAAAACAGCACGCAAGGGTTTAGGATTTCAGTCTCTTTTTGCAGTATTCTTTGAATAATATGAGTAAGGAGAACCAGTGCAGTCTTAGCAACGGAAACGAGCAGGATTTCCTCTTTTTCTGTTTTGTTTTGTTGTGCACACTGTCCTCCCCCATTTTACAATGGCGCTACCTAAGCGAGAGCTCTACGAGCGTGTTCTCGAGCTGCTGCTGGCGTGCGCTACTCTGCACGTCCAAAGTGCTCAGCATAAAGTTGGTCAGCGTGCCGACCTTGCGTTTCTGGTCGGGAATGTCTTCAAAGGCCTCGGGCACGCCGTACGAGTACGACTTGATCCGTGTGCCCATGCCGGCAGTAGATGGCGTCGTCTTACTGGGCGATCCCGGCGCCGCTGGTGCTACGAGCGGCTCGATGATGTTCCATCCCTTGTACCGCATGTAGATGCCTTCCATACTCGTCTCTGCGATCTCGGTTGGATCGCACAGCCCGACCCAGACGATGACCGTGCGGTTGGCCTCGACGTACCGCCTTGACACGAGCTTCATATTGATCTTTCCGTGGGCACGCGCGATGCGGATCGCCCCGCCAAACTGGACCTTGAGGGTGTCCTCGTCGCAATCAGCGTCGTGGTAAGTGAGCCGTTCGTTCTCAATTGGGCTGCAAAACAGCGCCCAAAAATGCTGCGACGTGAGCGCATAGTCAAAGGGGTACACGTAGGACTCCATCACGTCAATCACCACGCCCTGCTCGGGGTCGTTGCGGACCTGAATGTCTCGGAAGTTGACCGGGCTGCGGTCAAATTGGATCTTCTGAAATACCGACTGGAGCTCGTCGTACATGACGGGGAGCGTCGCGAGCAGTTCGTCATAGATCGCGGCCTTATTCCACTGCGTCGACGCTGACGTCAACGACTTGGTGCTCGTCCAGCGCGGACGCTTGCCGTGCAAGTACATGTCCAGGTCGTCGGCGTTGTGCCGCCGCTTGAGTAACCTTTCCAAGCTCTTGCCGACTTGGATCTGGTCTTCGAGCATGCGGCGCAGCTTGTTGTTCTCGCCTTCGGCGCGCTGTCGCTGCGCGTACTGGCGCGACGCCAGGGTCTCCCACACGGACGTGAGCACGGGATCGTCGACCGAGGACGCAGCGTCTTCACCGTTCGTGAGCTTCCTTTTCTGGTTGTGCTGCTGCTGCTCGTCGACGCGCCTGTGCAGTGTCGAGAGCCGGTCCTCGAGTTCACCGACGAGACTTCGTAAATACTGGAGCTCTTCGCGCCGGCGGTTGCGGCTGTGATTGACAACGCCTTTGCGTTTCGTCGGAGAGGAAGATGCCTTGGATCTCACATCCGAGCCGGTGGATGGCGATGCGGGCGGCGACGCCGACGAGGTCACAGAGGCTGGTGGCGACGACGGTGTCGGCGATGCCCGTGGCGTCTCCTCGACGTGCGTGTGAATGCTCGTGGCGGTGTTGGTTGTACGGAGATGAGCTGGTGAGCAGGCCGCCGTGTTATCTATCGGGTCTACGCCCAGCAGTTCGCTACAAAACGGTCCAACCGGCGCCTCGGGCTTGTCGGCCGCCGTAAGATCGACGCCGCTGAGATCGAAATCGTCCATGAACAAGAGTGCATCGAGCAGCGCGTCCTGCTCGAGCGCCTGTGTCGACGACGCGATGGGCGGCATCTCGGGCGTGCGGCACTCCAAGGCGACGGGCGCGGGGGTCTGCTGCTGCTGCCAGCTACGCATATTGGGACCTGCGTGATTTATGCTTTCTGTTCTTCTCTCGTCCGTTTCGTCGGTTGGCGCACGATGCGGCAGAGGCGGGGTCACGGCGGTGGGTGCCTTGTCTCGCTGCGCCATGCGTCAGACGGCGAGCCAGCTAGTGGCTGCAGTGGATTAGTAGGCTGATGCCAAGCGTCATCACGGAAGAAAACCATCATCCCTTTGGTATCTGGTACTGGACTTTAGTATCTGATACCAAGCCTGTGAAACAAGATACAAAATCCTTGAGGCATCAGATACCAAACCCTGGCTTGAGCAAGAGTGATGGTCGTGCGTCAGGTTGAAGGGAGGAGGGCGAATGTCCCAACGCCGTCTCTTGTCGACAGACGAAAAACAATTCTCCCGCCAAGATGATTGAGAGAACTTCCTTGTGATACTGTACAGTTGGGGAGAAGGTATCAGTATCCAGCACCCATTAGACAAGAACTGTCGAGTAGCCTCCCGTGGATGGTCTCTAGTAGATAACAATTATATCAATACCACGGCAGCGCTTCGGTCCCTGGTGTTAATACGGGAGGGTTGGATTGTTCTCCGACGAGAAGCACAAATAAAAAGCCTTAGATGATACGTGCGGCGTATCAGCTCGATCTCAGCGCCGAAGACGATGAAAGGCTCAGCTGTCTGGTATGGATAATAATCGTGTTGTGTTTGATTGCAGAACACAGGCTGAACCTTGTTCTTGCCGTTTCCTTCTTGAACCCGACCATTCCAACCTTCGCGTTGTGGATGCCGCGTGGGTTCGAAGATGTGGGACGCACAGCGTAAGCGTGGTTGAGTCCAGCTCCTCTTCGAAGACACGGGGATGTTGACGGCTCTGTTTATAGCGTTGTCGCTGCTCGATTGATGATATCAAACGGATTATTCGTCCATCGTAATCCTGTTCTTCTTCCGACATAGGGGTGCCTCGGACTATTCTGCCGATGTCACGTCACCAGGTAGCCACTGGCTAAACCTTCGAAATCGCCTCGGAATCCGAGATTAACGGTATGGTAGGCACTACCGAACTGTATTACGCCACGACTCTATACGTTTCACGTTCCACGCGACGGACCAGTCTCAAGTTGAGACCATCGGATGAGGGTCTTAAAGTCACATCGCCATCAAAGATGTTGGCGCATGGTATCCTCTTGTAATCGGTCGGCAAGTTGGCGTTTCGACTGGCCATTGAGACATCTTTCCATCCGTTGCTGTGTCTGACCAGTACTGGGGGGGGGGGGGGGG
>JAADVZ010000686.1:0-17505 GCA_023335925.1 Pythium phragmitis | reverse complement strand
GGCCACGAACGTGTCGACAAAGACGTTTTGCGACTTGTGGAGATACGACGTCATGTCGCCACGCAGCGACTGCGGCTTGCGGGCGAGAAACTGCGCAAAGTAGGCGACCGCCAAGTCGCTCAACACGCTGAACTTGGTGAGTTCGCTTGACGCGACACCACGAAGCCGTAGGTGCGGGTGGAGCGCGTGCGCGAGAAGGTACAGCGGCTGCTCGCAGTCGTGCCACACAATCTCCAGCGCGAGCTGCACGTCGTCAAAGCCGTCGGCAGCTGCGTACAGCGTCGCGAGGTGCGAGAGGGCGTCCGCGAGCGTGACGCGGCCAGGGAGCGTGAGCTGCCCGTCGACCACGGCCAGCACACGGAACAGCGACGCGACGCGAAAGAGCGTGGCGCGGTCCAGCTTGGCGTCCAACGTCGGATGGAATGCGGCCATGCGATCGCTCCCGAGTTCCTGTGCCAGCGAGGCGAACGACGTCCAGTCGTTCTGGCCGTCGAGGCCGTCAACGCCATTGGCAGCGAGTGCGGCATGGATCTCGGGCACTTGGAGCAACTCGCTCACAGTCGTGACGATCTGTGAAATGACGGGGTTCTGCAGCGCCTTGAGGAGACAGAAGGCCGCCATGTCTTCGAGATTGCGAACGAACGCGACACTGGGCCATTGCGGTCGCAATAACCCGGCGGCGCGGTTCATGACGGGGCTGTGCGGCACCACGACAACACCGGCAGCGATCGCGTGGTCGTCGCACGCGCGCCGTAACTGCGCACTGAGGAACCGCGCCACGTCGAGCCCGTGGTAGTAACTGAGACTGCCACCACCGGACGAGATGCCCGTGATCAGACTGTCCTCGTCCACGGTCTCTCGCTGCGAGGCAACGTAGCGGAGCGGCACTGCCACACCATTACCACTGAGCGAGCACTCGATACTGGGGAGAGCAGAGTCTGCAGTGGGCTTACTAACGGAGACTTTCACGACGACCGGCAGCTGCGCTGTCGTCGAGTCTTCTCCAACAACAGCATCCGTCGCTGGAATTGGTGGAAGCGACACGACCTGCTTGAGCTTGTCGATCTCTGGGTGGAGCTCCAGACGCACCAAGTCGTCTAGAATGGGGCCTCGCAGTTCTTCACTGGTCGGTACAAGACTGGCGTTGACCTGCGCTCCCGCTGCCGCGAGCCGAAGCAGCTTCTTTGCGCTCAGCGAGTCGACCCACTCGAACGGCAGGCGGTGTTGCAGCAAGACTTCCACCAAAATCTGGTGGAGTCCCGACGCCGCACTGCTCGCGTCGCCGGTAGCAGTCCCCAACGCCAGCTTGAGTCGCTTGGCCGCGCCATCGCCGTCGCGTCCTCCACCGCCTGTTAGCATCGCCTTGCTGAAAAGCACCGTGTCCTTGGGCACGTACGGACACTTGGCCAAGTGGGTCTGCATGTTGGACTTGCGGCCCATGACGACGGTCGGCGTCATCGACGCCCGCAGCGCGTCCGGCGCGTTGTCAAACGCCTGCTGGCAAAAGTTGCAGCGAGCGAAGTAATACGCGCTGTCCTTCTTGCGGTGGAGCCGTGTAAAATACTGCCACTCGTCGAGCGCGAGCCGCGCCGAGCCGCTGCCGCCAGACTGCGCGTCATCGTCGATGACGAGTCCATTCGCTTGGCCGAGTCCCGCTGCATCGAGTGCCGCGACCGACGCGAGCGCACTGGCCGGCACCATCTTGATGCCGTCAGCTGTGGGCAGCGGCAGGAACGCATTGGGGCCGCCACCAGGGGACACCAAGCGAGGCTGTGCACGCGTCTCGAGCGACGGCAGCTCGCCCTGGAAAAAGGCGCAGTGCGCCAAGTGCTTGCGCATTTTCTCGCGGCGACCGACCATTTTCTCGGGCACAAGCAACGGCTTCTTGTCCTCGGGGGCATTGTCGTACTCGGTCTGGCAGTGGCGACACACGGCGAAGAAGAAGTTGGACTTGCCAATGTAGCCTTCGTCCTGGAGCCGGATGAAGTGCTCCCACTCCTCCATCATGCAGTGCTTGCCGCGGCCGCCGCGTGGGCCACTGGCCTCGACGTCTTCGCCGCGGCGCTTGCGCTTCTCGCCGCTCTGCGTCTTGATCGTGACCGTGCCGACCAGCGGCGCGTCGGCCGACGCCTCGCTGGCACTGGGCGTCGTGCTGTCGCTAGCGGAGGCCTTGGTGGGCGTCGCCGCACCCGCAGTCTCAACAGACGCCGTGGCCGCCGCCGCTGCGGCAGCGGCTGCGAGCGCGCGCTGCTCCATCTTGTACTGCGTCGCGTACAGAGGGCAGACCTTGAGATGCGCCTTCATGGCCGAGCGGCGGCCCGTGAGCTTGGTCGGCGGATTGATGAGCTGCTTCTGCGCGTAGCCGCGCACGCAGTGGCGGCAGTGCACGTACCAGTACGAGGAGTTGGGCACGCGGCCTTCTTCGGGGAGGCGCTCAAAGTGGACCCATTCGTCCATCGTACACCCGCGGCCCATGGTGATCAAGAAGTGGGCAGCTTCAAGGACAGGAAAGCGAGTTCGTATCGAGTTCGTTCGCGATGGTTGGGCGCGAGTTCCGATAATGACGGTTTGTTATGGAGAGCTCCACACGATCCAGTGGTTGTTACGTTTGCGCGCTCAAAACCTCTTAGATATGTTCATTTTCGAAAACGAATGGTATCAATTAAAAGGTTTCGTCAATAAATATAGCAAAGATGAACTTTGACATAACATGTTAGAGAAAATGAGGTGTGAGGTTAAATGAGGTTTGAATTGTGGGGTCGCATGTACCAGTTCTATGGTACGCCTTCTTTTTTTTCGAACCATCGAATCTGTGACGTGTGACAGGGTCAAAACGTAAAGGACGTCGTCGATGAGCCTTGGTCTTGGCGTTTCCGCAGCCGTTCAAAGCGCGCCGTGAGCTCGTCAAAGTCGGGCACACCTTCCAGCCCTCCATCCGTACCAGGCGCAGGCACAGCTGCCGCTGCCGGTGCTGGTGCTGGTGCTGGCGCATAAGCCGGTGGTGGCGGCATTTGGTTCGGCGGCGTATACGTGTGGGCCGGCGCCGCTGGTGGCTGTTGATAGTACGAAGCTGCCGCTGGTGGAGGCGCGTACGAAGTCGGTGGCGGCGGCAGCATCGTGGCGTAGACTTCGCCTGCACTACCGGTTGGCGGATTCGGAAAAGCCGATGGAATTGTACCCGGTGGAGGCGGCTGTTAGATTGGTTGGGAGAAAACAGTGTTCGTGAGATGGAACCGCGTGTTCAGTCACGATTCAAACACAAGCGCAACTCACCGCAGCATACAACGCCGCAAACTCCGGACCGGACACACCGGCATTTCCAATTGAAGTGCCAGTGGGTGCCGGGATCGGCGCCAATGGGTCCACGATCGCCGACTCGTCCGGCTCCCAGTTGACTTTGAACTGCTTCGCGATCTCCTTCATGTAATTGACCACCAAATACGCACTCGGAGGCTGCACCATGCGCATGAGCACGTCATTCGTATCATATACAATCTGCTGATTCGATTCGGACACACTCACCTGCACGCTCAGCTTCTGGATCACACGCTCGTTCACGCAGCCGTTGACATTTCGCACGGCGGCGGCGGCAAAGTCTTGTCCGTACTTCTTTGTAAATTGCTTCTTGACCTGCAGGCAACTCCATGTCACCCACAATGCAAAAGCGGGTGCACCATCGACAGCTAATGTATCCGCACCTCGACCAGTTCTTGGATATCGGTCCGATTGGCAGCCCAGATGAGCGTGCATACAGCTTCCCGCATGTCGTATGGGCATTCGCGCTCAGTCTTGACCAGGTTCTGCGGTACAATCAACAGCATTATTAATAGAGGTATTCCCACACGCCCACCAATGCATTCGCAATCCGCACCGCTCGCTCGGCGACCAGCTCACACAACAGCTCAATGATCTCGTAGCCTTCGATCGTGAAGTCGTCACGGATGATGCCTTCGACCTGTGGCAGGGACTCCGTCATTAATTTCTAGATTGCACAGACAACCCCAAATCATACTGATATACACGTACGCGGATGCGCGCTTTCTCTTCCTTGTCGTCGCTCAGCATAGTCGCGATCTCGCGGCGCGCGGCCACCGTCGCGTTCTTCTTCTTGTTCTTGATGATGCCGATGCGGTGCACAGCCATCTTGAGGTTGGGCTTGAGCTTGTTCACGTCAAACCCAAACATTGCGCTGGTATGCTGATCTCACGGAGGGGTATTTCTATTCTGTTGCGTGGGTCCTCCGTCGGAGAGAGAGAAAGAGGGAGAGCGACAGCGTCGGCGATGGCGATGGCGACGGAAACGATCGGGGCTTCTCTGGCAAAGACCTCAGCGATATACCCGTATGGAGACTACGGATTGGCTATTAATTGTACAAAAGTGATTTAATTGGCTGATAATCTGACTTCGTCGGAGTGTTGGCGTGTGACAGTCATTTTTGCATGGGTGTTTTGAGCATGGGGAGTGCATGAAGCCAGCGGTGTCTTGGGGCAAGAGAATATGGGCCATTGCAAGCGTGGTCTTCCGTTTCTTCTTTTTTTTTCTGATGAGCACACGTGGGTGTCAGGTAGACAAAGCATGGCGTCACGATAGCCTGTGGATCTCCACGGATTTATAGAACAGGCAGCCTCTTGCGTTCTCCAAATAACCAGCTTCATGATCCTTCGCTCCGTTCGTCCCAGTCTGTTTCTTCTTCTCCATCGCCGTCTTCTCGCTCGCGTTGGAAGCTTTGCTCACTCGCCCCATGT
The DNA here is from genome assembly GCA_023335925.1 of Pythium phragmitis. Classification (NCBI taxonomy): domain Eukaryota; phylum Oomycota; class Peronosporomycetes; order Pythiales; family Pythiaceae; genus Pythium; species Pythium phragmitis. The sequence continues at coordinate 12,760 of JAADVZ010000686.1, read as the reverse complement.
CGGTGGCTTTTTGCGGCCGCTGAACGTTCGTCGCGACGCCGTTGGTGCGCTTGACGACGTGCTGGAGACGCTCACTTCCGACACACGCGAAGAGTCCGACTTGACCTCCCGCTCCGACTTGCGCAGCTTCCCAAAGATACCTGAGCGTTTCTTGGGCGCACTGGTCTTGCTGGTAGTCTCCTCCGACTGGCCGCTTGAGCTTGTCTCACTCAACCGGTACGAGTTTTCCGAGGCCGAGTGCTGGCTCAGCCGTTCCTCGCGGTCCTGTCGTTGCCGCTCGGCCTTGAGTACCTTATCTGCCGGCTCAAAGAACCGCACGTCCGTGTCGCTATCGCCGGCACTGCGTGCGCTGGATACATTACGCGACTTGCGCTTCGCACCCGCCGGTGGTGTGCCGGCGCGCTTCTCCCACTTGCGGTAGTAGTACCACCCCGTGAGCGAGATGTAGGTCGTGGCGATGAGCACCTGCTTGCGCACGCGCGCGTTCAGAATCACGATGACGAGGAACGCCAGCGAGACCGCCAGCAGCCACATCGCGAACGTCATGATCGGCGCGTCGTTGGCGTCGCCCTGCCCACACCCAGCGAGCAGGTATAACACGCCAAGGTTTTAGAACAGAGAGTGAGAGATGGGAAGAGCTGTCCCGGCACCGGAAATGGCTCTGGTGGGAGGTGCTGTCGTGTAATGGGTACCGAATGCGGTCGCGCCGGCAGGATTCGTCCGCGCGGTGCGTTTGCGGTCGCCGTGGGTCGCGATCGTATTGGTTGGGAGACGCGTTCTCGAGGGTTCCTTCTCTGATCGGCGGTTGCACTTTTGTGATTACTTCAGCAGCTCCGATTCTACGCCCAGTCATACTGTACAATACGAACTGAACGGTCCATGTCGCTTAAGCGATCCTAATCTAGGACAAAGAGCGGACCTGATATAATGTTGTAACGCTACTTTGGTGTGATACTCGCTGCATAGCGTGGTTCACACTACACTGCCCGCGTCTCTTCAGGATCTCTTGCCCAACACAAAGAGAGCGTCCGACACTTCGACCAGCCATGGGCGACGCCGCGCCACTCGAGACGCTCATCCCCAAGACTCAGGAGCTACTGCAGCCGCTGATCGCCAAGCCCAAGCTCGCGGACAAGCTGCTGGCCAAGCCGCCGTTCCGCTTTCTCCATGACATATTCGCGGCGCTCACGCAGGCCACGGGCTTTGCCAAGGGCTTATACAATGCCTTCGAACTCGACTCGGCCAATGTCAAGGAGAAGAATCAAAAGACCGCGTACCTCGACAAGATGATCACATGTGTCGGTTTCGCCCTCGGCAAGGAAGTCGACGCGCGCTCGGCCAAGATCGTCGCCGGGCTGGAGCCGGAAAACACCAACCTCTTTCTCCAGGACCTCGCGACGGCCGCGTCCAACGCATCGCTGGACTGGGCACGCGCCGTGCAGAAGACGCTGGATAAAGTCCCTTCGCTCACGCCTGATGGGGGCATGGCTGTCACAGGCGGAGCAGCAGCAGCAGCAGCGGAAGCCAAGAATGCGGATGTGTCACGGCCGGCGTCCAAGGAGAAAAGCAGCGCACCATCGGACGCCGACAAGGCCGCGGCTGCCGAGGCCAAGGCAAAGGAACGCGCCGCCAAGCGCGAGAAAGAGGAGGCAGAGAAGAAGAAAGAGGTGTCGGCCAAGGCTGAGGCCAAAGACGAGCCAACATCGGCACCTGCGTCTGGTTCGGCTGGAGGCAGCCGCAAAAAGTCTCAGCCCGACAACAACGACGTCGACGATGCACTGCAGCAGCAGATCCGTGAGTGCAACGGCGACTTTGAGAAGACCAAAGACATGGTCGAAAAGATCATCACCAAGCCCAAGATGGCCGTCAAGCTGCTGAGCAAGCCGCCGTTCCGGTTTCTCCACGATATCGTGTCCGAGGTCACGCGCGTCACGGGCTTTGCCGACGGTCTCTTCAGTGGCGACGAGCTCGACTCGAATGCCATCAAGGAAAAGCAGCCCAAGATCGACTACCTCGCCAAGATCATTTCCTGTGTGAGCGTCCACTTGAACGTCGAGATCGATGCCAAGCCGGCCAAGATTGTCGCTGGCCTTGAGCCGGAAGAGACCAACAAGTGGCTGCAATTGCTCGCGGTCGCGTGTCGCCACGGCAGCTCCGCGGACGCCGTGCAGCGCGTGCTCTCGGGCGACACGGCACTGCGCGCGTCCAGCGCCGGCGCTAAGAAGCCAAGCAAAGCGGCCGCTGAACGCGAGGCGACGCCCGAGGCCAAGCTGTCGTCGCGGTCGGCGACGCCGCAGGAGGCCAAGACACGAGTCAGTGCACCTGTGGAGAAAGAAGCCAAAGAACCAGCACCGGTCTCGGCCGGAGGCTTTGTCGCTCCGCTGAAGCCTATGAAGGCAGCCGCTGAAGACGACGACGACGGTGGAAACCTCAAGTTTCAGTCAAACGAAGCCAAGGGCGAGCAAGACGACGACAGTAGTGTGCGACCTAGCACCAGTGGTGGCTTGGGCACGTCACGAACGTCACGCCCCACGACGGCGCGTCGCCGCCCGCCAAAGCTCAAGGAGAACGTGACTGAGGTCGGCCGCATGCACGTGCCCGACCTCAAGGTCGCCGCCGTGTCTGGCATCATGAAGGACGGCGCCAATGCCGACAGTGACGATGAGGCGGACGCCGGTGGCGACAACAACAGCAGCGCAAGCGGCAGTCGCCCGTCGAGTTCGTCGTCGACCCACAACGTCGACGACGGCGCGCAGCATGGTCGGCTCGTGCGGGAGATACTCAAGAATGAAGCGGCCGCACGCAAGGAACGTGAAGACGAGGACACGAAGGAAGCCGCCGGCGGGCCGACGCTCGAGAGCGAGACGGGTATTCGCCTGGGCCGCCGCAAAAAGTCGTTCAAAGACAAGTCCAACACACCGGCGTCGTCAGCGGCCGAGATGAACGAGCTGCGCAGCAACATCCAGCGGATCTGCCAGGCGACGCTGCCCATGGGCAAGGCCATTGAGTTTGTCCACGAGGATCTGGACGCCATGTCCAAGGAACTGGACAAGTGGAAGAAAGAGTACGAGAAGAAGTGCGACGTCTACGAGGAAGAAAGAAAGAAAACCGACGAGGCGCTGCAGCCACTCCAGGTGCAGCTGCTTGAAGTCGAGGAGCTCATCAAGGAGCAGGTCCACAAGATCAACACGCTCAAGGGCACGATCGCCAAGAACGAAGAAAAGACCCAGAAACTGCTGCGCATGGTCGTGTCCGCGTGACCTTCCACCTCCGATAACGTATACAAGAGTGATGGTTGGAAGGGTCTGGAGATCAAAATGTATCAAATGAATTCCTGTGTAAATCAATCGTTCCTGCAAAAATGATGCATCCGATGCCGGTTGTTCATGGTGATTTCTTCACTCAATTTGGTTTCGCCAGCTCACATGACTGAGCTCGCAAATGATCCTCAGACACGCGCGAAGATCGTCGCCTTGTGTGCCTGCCGTGACGGCTGCTGCAACTGAACAGTCTGCTGAATCTCGTTGGCGCGCTGGCCCTGCCAGCCAAACTGGACGACAGTCGCTGTCACGTCGTCCTTGCTGCCGCGCTGCTGCGCCTCCCGCACGATCGCCCGCGCCGCGGCCCCAGCGTCTCCAAAGTGCGCGAGCGCAATCTCCACCGCCTCCTGATTTGTGAGTACGGTCCAGACGCCATCGCTCGCCACGACGACCAGCAGATCGTCCTGGCCCAGCCGCACAGTGCGTACGTCTGGCTCGCAGGTCACACAGTTGGTCGGCTGCTTGAGCTGGCGGTCACCAAACGACCGCGCCATCGCGAGGCACTTGATGGGGGTGCCCCGTGGCAGCAGCTGTGCCGCTGCCGGCGAATACACGCGGTCCACACCAGTACCGCACGTAGTGCGGATCAGCCCGCCGTTCCGTTCAATCCGCGCTCGCTCGTGGGGGTCGCCGGGCTTGTGGTCGCGGGACAGCGCGATCGCTGCGCCGCCGCGACAGAGCACGGCGCGCGAGTCGCCGACGTTGGCGCAGTACAGCGTGAGCCCAGCCTCGGCCGAGTGGCCTACGAGCCAAACGACAATGGCGGTCGCACCGTCGGGTCTTGGGTGGATTGCCTGCAACAGCGTCTGATCGACGTGGTGGAATGCTCGCGTGACGACGCTCGGAAACGACTGGTCCACGAGCCCCCAGAACTGGCTCAGAATCCCCTGCTCGTCCATTCGGCCGACGCACGCGTGGCGATCACGCACTAGCAAGCGCACTGGCTCGTCCAGCGACTCGCGCTCGTGGTCACCAGCGCTGGCATCGCCGCGTCGTGGCTCGTCCGGTTCGATCTCGGTCGTGGGCTGATTGTGTTTGGTCTCGCTGTTCTGGATATCGCGGCACACGCGAGCCATGGCATCCACGAGATCCTCGCCGATCGTGCGGCGCAACTGGGCGGCAACGACCGCGATCAAGCGGCTCGGGTCCGAGAGATACGACGACGCTGCAGCGCCGCCGTGGCCGTCAAACACAGCAAACGCCGGCCCGGGGAACGCGTCGACCACGGCGACGTGGCGGTCTTCGTTGCCGCCGCGGTGGGTCGCTCCCGTGCGCGTCTCGGTCGCGTGCAGCAAAGGGATCATCTCTACCCGTTGCACCAAGAATTGGGAAATGGTGAAAAGCTCAGCAGACGTGGGGCGGCCTCTGTGGGACGAGGGAGGGGAGAACACCACCGAAAGATCCCATTGTACCACGTAGTATTACCATGGACACAACCCGATGAGCCGTGCGCCCAGCGCTGAAAAGTGGTGGTCGGAAAACTGCTCCTGGACCTGTTGGTCCCCGAGTTCCTTTTGCCAGTGGTCGGCCGGCAGCAGCCGTCTCGCGTACCGTCGTAGCTGCTCGCTCGCGTACCGCTCGTTCAGAGGCACGCGCGGCAGCAGCCCCGTGTAGATCACCTCACGCGGCACGCTACCGGTGTGGCGATAGCTGTTGGCGTGTGGCAGCCGCCAGTCAAAGAAGATGACGCTGCCAGCCTCGGCGCTAATGTGCTGGTATCGGCCGATCAGCTCGCGGTCTTCCTGCATGCGCAGGGGCGAAAAGTCGCCGAGACACACTGGCGGACGCGTACTATTGGTGTCGCGAGCGTCATCCATGGGGAGACCCTGGAAATACGAGTCAAACTCTTTGTGGAAGCCCGGCACGCACTCAAAGCCGCCAGTGTTGGGCGACGTATTACTTGTCAACACCGTGATACACTGGATGGGCCGCCACCGTGGGATCTCCTTCTGCGAGTCGTAGAGCCGCGTGGGGCAGCAGTCGAGATGCGGTGTGAGCGAGCGCTGCATGGCCTTGCGCTTCTTCTTGCTGGTGCCGTCGCCGTGGAGCTGCGAGATGGCGTCGGGCACGCGGTAGCAGACGCGGTTGATGTACATGAAGCCCTGCTTGCCGTCGAACGCGCCGTGCGGATGCGCAAAGTCCGGGTGAGTGCTGGACGCGTACGTGGCGCTCCAGAGATCGGTCATGGCTGCAAAGACGCCTGCATGCTCAGCCACGCGCAGACGCCACGACGGGTAGAACAGGTCGAGAATGCCGCCGGCGCCGCCCGTGCTCGAGAGCTTCTTGAGGTGCTGTCCCGTGTGTTCAAGGTCATTATGGTCCTGAATCCTCAAGCACAGAGCCTCAGTTAGTTTGGGTTGGGGAGAGCCACTGGCGTTTAGACAGAGAAGGAACGTACGACGCCGTACTTGGCAAGCTCCGCGTGGAGCCCGGCGCGGGCCTCCGCAACTTCTTCCGGCGACAGGACGTTGGGCACGACGAGCACGCCGTCGCGCTGAAACGCGGCGATCTGCGCGTCCGATAGGTACTGCATGGGCACCTGCGGCGGCGACGCGTCCCCCGTGACGGCGTGGGAAGCGGCAGCAGCGACCGGAGCGGGCGGCGCCATGGACTTACGTAGAGACACGCAAAAGCTGAGCTACTGGGTCTCCCCAAAATGGACGGTTTAGAAATATGTTTCTAAACCCGTGATGAATAATGTACCCATTGTATGTTTCTGTAAATATTGTATATTGTTAATGCATAAATGGACATTGAAGTATCATGAATAACGATTATAGCATGATGACAACATGAAGATTACAACATGCTGCTGTAATCTTTCTCGTTGTATCTCAGATGCGAATCGCATTTGCGAAAAACCTTCAGTGGGAAGCTCAGCACAATGGGGCTGACGATCCCGGAGCACGAACGCGAGCACTTCGAGGACATTCTGGGCAGCGGCGGCATCTTCCGTCGGCTCGTGAAGCGAAGCGAGGGCGCGCAGGCCGGTACGCCGTTGGTGTTTTGTGGGTCGGCGCAGATCAATCCGTGATTTAATTCTCTCTCTAGAGTTTGGTGAGGAGGTGAGCATTCGCTACTCGGCGCGCCTGCTCGAGACGGATGAGCTCGTCGTACAGGACCACGTGCGCCAGTTTCGCATCGGCGATGGTGAGGTCATGCCCGGTACGCGCATAGCTCTTCATCAACACGTGAAGAGCTACGATCTAAATGGGGCTTTGTTGTTAAAATGAATAGCATTGGAGCTGTCGGCCAAGTTGATGCGTGTGGATGAAGCCCAGGAAGTGCGCTGTGAGGCGCGATTCGCGTACGGTGAGAGAGGACTGGCGCCCAATGTCCCGCCAAACGCCTCGCTCAAGATCTTCGTTGAGATGCTCCGTGTGGGCAAACGCGTGACGGCCGAGATGACGTCCAACGAGCTGCTCGAGGAGGCGACCAAGAAGAAGGAGAGCGGCAACCGGTTCTTCAAGGAAGACAACTACGAACAGGCCGCCAAGATGTATAAGAAGGCGCTTAAGATTCTCGAGTCGTGGGAACGCAGTGATGCCCAGGACAAGGAACACGGTGAGAACGACAAGCCAAACGAGACGCTGGAAGAGAGCGAAGAGGACAAGCAATGCAAGGAGCTGCTCGTGGCGCTGGGCAACAACGTTGCGAATGTGCAGCACAAGCTCAAGCAGTATAAAGAGGCCAAGGAGTCGAGCCTCGAGGTGCTTCAGATTGACCCCACGAACGTCAAGGCCATTTACCGCGTCGCGCAGATCTCACTAGACGACAACGAGTTCAGCGATGCCACGCAGTACCTCAAGCGAGCGCTCGCACTGGAGCCAAAGAACGCCAAGCTGCGCGAGATGGTCGCGGCGATCAAGGCCAAGAAGGAGGCCCACAGGGCCCGCGAGAAGCAGCTCTACGCCAAGCTCGCGCCGCCGAGTAAGGCGGCCGCCGCGACAGAGACCGCGACCGAGCTCAGTCCGACGCGGCAGTTTATTCGCACCAACATTTCCATCATCAGCACGGCGGTCACGGCTCTCATCGCCATGCTCATCTTTGTCTTCATTGGCAAGAAGCAGCACAATATGGTCTGAGGATAACGAAACAGAAGAAAAAAGGGATTTCCATTTGCTTGGTGACGAATGGTATTGATTAAATAGGGAGTAATACTGAGCCACTGTGCAGAACCTTTTCCAGTTTGGCACGTCAGCACAGGCTGCCTAGGGAAGGCGGGAAAGTGGAGGCGCCCCACTATCAATACCACGGTGTAACCTCCCGTGGGCTGCATAGAATTGAAAACCCAAGCTCAGAATCTCCATCCTTCAGGCAGCCGAAATCATGGAGTGTCGGTTCACAACTCTATCGAGAAAGCGTATGTGTGTAGTGCAAGGAAGTAACTGACAAGTCACGATGATCATAACGCTCTGGATCACGCGTGAAAGATGGACGCGGCAACCACAGAATTATCAAGGTCTTGCGCTGAATGCGGTCGCGCGTCAGGAAACCGTCGTCCAGGACGGCCACACCGGTGGATGGGTTCGACCATGAACGTCGCCATGCTCTCAGCCACTTCCCCGAACAGGGCTTTAACTAAACGCCTCGCCACTGATGGAAGGGAATATGGCCCAAAGGTCCCGGTCGACTGAAGACAAAATCACGCTCACGGCGCAGCCCCAAGAGAAAGATGGTATCATCAACCCAGCGGCGTCAGCTTGAACGCGGTCTCACCGTCTTGGACGAGCCGTTGAAGAACCGGTCCGCAAGCAGTGCGAGAGTCTGGAGGTGAGCATTGCTGTGCGCACAAGTACTCGGAGAGCGCATGGTCCTGGGGGTTCCGAACCTGCGGCCTCACCACGATCACCACAAAGTGAGAGCCACACGGTAGTCACGGCCGTTGCCTAGGTGATAGCAGTGCATTGCTGCCTGTTGCGGCGGGTGGTTGGTGCGCCAGTTCTTTTATTGATGAATGATCACGTCCAACTTTTAGGGAGCTCGCCTCACCTGATGTGGATCTACTTCGTTGGTGTCTCTATCAGTAGGACGCCTGCGTGACCATCTGGCAGTTCGTTAGCCCAGTGTTGGGTTGAAGAAATGTACCCATGTGAGCGACCAACTGTCACTCCATCAAGGGAGATGTCACTATTGAGGAGATCCTTCCCCAATTTCTCACTGTGACGGACGATCAAGCCACCATGAGCGACGGCGGAGATAGCAGCAGCGGCAAGAAATGGTTCCCACTCGAGTCGAACCCCGCGGTGATGAACACCTACGTGGAGAAACTCGGTTTCCCCACGAGCGCGTTCAGCTTCTGCGACGTGCTCAGCACAGAAGAGTGGGCGCTCGGCATGGTGCCCAAGCCCGTCGTGGGCGTGCTCATGCTCTTCCCCATCAAGCCCCACACCGAGGCGTTCGCAAAGGAAGAAGCCCAGCGAATTGAGGCAGATGGACAGGTGGTCTCGCCCAATGTCTACTACATGAAGCAGACCGTGGGCAACGCCTGTGGCACAGTCGGACTGCTCCACGCCATTGGCAACATGCGTCAGCACGTTTCGTTCGGTGCGTGTATGCCTTGATTCTATGACAAAAAAAAATCTAATCAAATCCTGCGGCGTGATCGTAGCCGAGTCGTCTTATCTCGCCAAACTGTTCCAGGAGACTGTGGGCAAGACCCCCGATGAGATCGCCGAGTACTTGGAGCACGACGATGAGGTACTATACACTCGAGGATCTCTGTTTCGTATACGGGGCTGACCCACACGACTGCTGCTTTTGCTAGCTGGAGGACACACACGGCAGCGCCGCGCAGGCAGGGCAGTCCGAGGTACGTCCATGCGTGGCTGTTTTTTTCTTGATACAGCAAGTCCACATACAAACTCTATTTCTCTCACTGCAGCAACTCGAGCACGTGGAGGATCCGATCGACACGCATTTCATCTGCTTCAGCTGCGTCAACGGCCACTTGTACGAACTCGACGGTCGCAAAGAGTCGCCCGTTAACCATGGCGCGTCCTCACCCGACACGTTGCTACCGGTACGCTACCGTAGCGATTTCGAGTTGTACCTTTTGGCATCTTGTTGAACAGATCTTTTGTTTGTCCCTCAGGACGCCTGCAAGGTCATCCAGCAGTTCATGGCGCGCGACGAAGGCGAAGTGCGGTTCACCATCCTCGCGCTCGCAAAGACTGTGGACGACGACGCGTGAGCCGGAAACCGTTTGGACGAACCGCTCCGGTTATAAAACGTCCTCGCTCCAATTATCATTCGTTCATTCATTCCTCGACTGTAATGTACCACGGGCGACTGCTCACTCGTGTACCGTTCACTCTTTACCGCACAATCTCTGGACGCCATGGATCGCTGTAACTCTTCTCTCCATCTCCTCTTCCTCCTGGGACTCGTCGTCGTCCACGCCGTGCACGCCGCACTTGCCTCCATTGACCTCTTCGTCTCTCCATCGGGGAGCGACGCCAATGACGGCACGCTCGCAAAGCCCTTCCGTACGCTGGCGCGCGTGCAAAGCGAGGTCCGCACACGCAAGAGCGCCATGCCGCCACTGCTCCCGATCAATGTGTTTCTGCGGCGCGGCCGATACGAGCTGCTGCAAACGCTGGAATTCACCCCAGAGGATACGGGCGGCTCACCGCAGTCCACCGTGACGTACCAGGCGTACTGCGACGTGGCCATCGAGTCGTCACTCAAATCCGTGCAGCCGTTCCCGTACAAGACCCACTTGGCGACCCCGCCGCGACTGCTGTGGAACGGCAATGGCGACACTACAGCGTGGCGTGGGCCCATGGATCCGTTTCTTGAGATGGCTGTCGATCGCGCCACTAATTCCGTGATGGCATCTCCTCTCCCCCTGCCGGCCCCGAGCCCAGTCATGGACATCAGCGACGTGTGTGTGGACAAGGCTGTGACAGGTGGCGCCAGCGGCAGCAGTGCGGGCGGCCACACGTGCTACGCTGGCGCTATTGCGACCTGCGTGCAAGGCTGCCAGTCGGCGTGCACTCTCCATCTTGAACGCAAGACGTACTCGGCCGAATTCTATCGCGAGTTCTCGCATCTCTTTGGCAAGAAGCTTGTGCGGGAAGACGACTGCGTCGAGCGCTGTGCGCTGGCGTGTCGTGGCTGCGAGTCCGTGACGCTGTCGGGCGCCAAGCGAATCCTGCCGGGCGAGATCGCGAGCTGGTCGCTGTACAAGACCACCACGATGAGCGGAGGCGTGGTAGCGTCGATCTTCCGCGCCGACCTCACACCGTTCCTCCCAGCGACGCCGATCACAGCCGACTCGCCGACCATCTTCTCGCGCTTGTTCGTCAACGACATCCAACTGCCACGAGCCGGGTATCCAAATTGCAGGGTCGTCCCGGATGTGAGCTCGAGCCTGACCGAGTTTGACTGCACGTACGCGACACCGCGCTTGACCAGCAAGGCGAGAACCGTCGCGTTCACCACGGCGACGTTTTCGTCTCGCGTCGCGCAGTGGACAAAGCCATCGCTCGCTGAGATCGAAGTGCTGCCCAACAACCCGACGCCATCACTCGCCAACCTGCGGTACACGATGGCTGCTGTGGACGCTGCGAACGGAGAGATCACGCTCGGCGCTGGTGGCGCACAGCTCACGGTTGACGATTTCAAGCGCGGCGGCGTCGACTTGTCCACGGCCGCGAGTGCAGCTCGTGCACGATTCCGAGTGGAGAATGTTCTGGAAGAGCTGGACGCGCCGGGTGAGTGGTTCTTCGATCCGTCAACCAAGCTGCTGTACATCATACCACTAGATGCGGCTGCGACGCTCGCGACAATGGCAACGCTGACGCTCGAGATTCCGCTGCTACGGCAGCTCGTGCGCGTGAGCGGGTCTCGTGAAAACGTCTACATGGCGCCTGCCCACGCGAGCAGTTCCCTTGTCGAGACCGACTCGACCGCGCCAGCGACAAACCTCGTCTTCCGGCAGCTCACGTTCTCGGGCACGCAGCTTCTCACGAGCGACGTCTACGAGCACATACCTGGCTCGTCGTCACCGTCATGGCCCATGGCACGCGTCGGTGCTGTGTATATGGAGACGGTCGCAAACGTCACAGTCGAGTACTCCACGTTTGAAAAGATCGGTGGCAACGCGATCGTCGTGTCTGGGGAGAGCGACACGGTGAGCTTGCACCACAACAACATCTCGTATGTCGGGTCGTCCGGCATTGCGCTGCTGGCACGCACAGCCGCCTTGCAGCGCAATTCGCTTGCCCAGGTTGTACTCGCGCACCAACTCTTCTCTCGCTTGCCCAATGTCTCTCAGAACCAGATTCACCACTTTGGCCGGCGCGTCGCCCACAGCAGCGCCGTCATGATTGTCGGCGCGACGCAGACAAGTGTCCGGGAGAACCTCATCTTTGCCTTCCCGCCAGTCACCGGTCGCAATTACTGGATCGCAAATGCCGACGGCAGCGGCCGTGGCGCTCGAGACAGCAGCACGACAGGGCTCGTGCGTGGACTTGAGACAATCATAACGATTCCGCAGACACTCGCCACCAGTTTATCGACAGCGTATATGACTTCGGTGACAGTCGCGTCGCCGGGGTTTGACATCCCCGTGGTCGCCAAGCTCATCGGTGCGCCGCCATGCGTTTCGGGGTCGGGTCGCATCGGCTCGCTTTACGGCGAGCCATGGCCCTTTACGTACACGCAGTGCTCGGGCTGCTGCTCGGTCCACGCCAACGGTGCGAAAATACGAGTCGCCGGAAGCGGAATTGCATGGGCCGATGCCACGCGCGAGGTCGTGCTGAGACCAGGTGAGTCGCTCGAACTGCAAGCCGAGTCGTCGCCCCTCTTCAACTCGATCACGGATGTGTACATGGGTTTCCACGCTGTGACAACCAACCAAATTCTCGAGCTACCATCGGTTCGGGCGAAGTGGACCATCCTCACGCGCAAGTGTCAATACGCCGAGCGCACGTACCAGGTGCAGTGTTCTGGCCCGTGTGCGTCCTCTGCATCTTCGCCTTCGACGACGACGGGCTGCGGAAACTCGAACATTGCTCTTCAGAATAGTCGCACCGGTGCGTTGAAGTGCGCCACTGACTCGGAGCCAGATGTGAACTCGCTGGTGTGCACGGGACCATTCGAAGCGAGTGCCGACTGCGACGGAAGCGGTGTGAAGACGTCGCACGTGTACTTCAACTGTGTGATGAAATGCTTCTCGACGACCTGCACATAGAATAGCAACCGCCAAAAAAACGGCAGTTGTACCAGTACGCATTTTTCCCCATTTACCTTTTTTTGTTTCTTCTCGTGTGCAAAGCGTACTTCTTCGTTCACAAATCTCTAAACAGTTGTCTCATCTCTTGGCTTGGACATCTTTGTGCGGTTGGCGGGGGCAGAACAGAAGAGACGTAGCAGGTACGACGCACCCAGTTGATTCGCATACACCGGGGAAGGGGGGGCGGGGGGGGGGGGGG
>JAADVZ010000685.1:0-17530 GCA_023335925.1 Pythium phragmitis | reverse complement strand
TCGACGCACACGAGATACAGCGTTCGCGGCGAGAAGAAGAGCGAGTGGGTCACTTGGTACGCGTCCTGTCCGGCGAAATCCCAAAACGTCACGTCGTGGAACTTGCACTTGCCATCATCGGTAGTGTTGGGCTCGGAGAAGCGCAGTGGGAAGTGGTCGATGCCGATCGTGCGGTCGTCCACGTGCTCAAGCTGGGGCTGTTGAGAGATGATGGACTTGACGAGACTGGTCTTGCCAGCGCAACTGGAACCGACGAGACAGATCTTGCGACGGAGTACGATTTCCGTAGACTTCTTGAGGTCGTCAATGTACACTTGCGTACGGTCAACACCGCGCTCGATAACTTCGACGGGGATGTTTGTGAACGGAAGATCGTCGGCAAGTTCTCGAGTCCATAGAAGAATGCAGACCCACAAGCGCGACAAGGCTTCAAATTCCAACAAACCTTCTCGGCCGCATTGGGATCAGCGCCGGCTTTGAGGAGCAACTCCACTACCGGCGAATGGCCCCCTGATGACGCCCAATGAAGTGCGATCCTTCCATCCTGGTGACATCACCGCGCCGTCCACACGACAACATCCGTCAGATCCACGACACATCCACCGACAGGTAAGCGCGACAAGACTTCAAATTCCAACAAACCTCACGAGCAGCATTGAGGTCAGCGCCGGCTTTGAGGAGCAGCTCCACGACCCGCAAATGACCTCCTGATGACGCTACATAAAGTGCGGTCCATCCAAACTGTTCATGCATGAGTGATAAAACCAGCCCTTAGCCCACACAGCACATGCCACATCCACAGCACCACTGTTTCCGCACAAAAGCCAAGCGGCAGTTTGGCGCAGAGCAGAAAGCAAACACACCCTAGCGACCCCATTGGCATCCACGTTTCCGCTCTCCAGTAGCGCGCCCACCGCCGCCACGTCGCCCTCTCTGCTCGCCTTCAGCAGATACCATAGGTTCTTCTTCTTCTCCTCAAGCGGCTCCATGGCGCTTGTTCTTCCCGCAATGGAATTACACGATCCGGTGACATGAAGTAACATTCTGTGATTGGCTAAAAAGACGCTCAGTTTGTATCGTGGTGGGAACAGAACTTTGGCCCAAAGTGGATCCGCAATGTTAAATGGGTTAACATCTCTTGAAAATGTTGGTCAAACAGACCACGAAAGAGGGTCATTTTGACCACTAAAGACGAAAAATGTGAGGACAAAAACCAAGCGTCCCAGAATTATGTAACATTCTCGAGAATTTGTTGGTCATTGTGGAACCACACAATGACCAACAGCTATATTCTGACATTCTAGAACTAGGCATCATTGGGGGATCTCCCCAGCTCAGACGGTAGAGCTCTCGGCTGATAACCGACTGGTCCCCGGATCGAGTCCGGGGACTGTGTGGGCCCGTTCCACCCCCCTGAAACTACGGTACTTCGTAGGGACGAAGAGTGGGACACCCCCGGGTAACCAGGTGTCGTAACAATTGTATTTAATACAGCTGGGCTTTCGATTTACGGTTTTAAAACCGTAATATAACCTGTCCTTGACCTCCCCACTAGGCATCATGGGCATTCTCTCTTGTACGGTCTTCCACTCGATCAATACTGAACAGTGGACCGATTCCCGCAGCCATTTGAAACCGTTTAGAGGCGATCTGAAAGCGATCTGAAATTCCAGATTCCACCAAATGGAACGAAACCGTCTAACTTGACTCCACAGAATACTGACTTGTGAGAGGGGACACCCCCCTCTCACAGATTCTGACATCGACTCCAGATTCGGAAAACGCATACCTCTCGAAACGATTTCGACAGTCTCTCCATTTCGATATTTCCCCCCGCACTCTTTCAGCGCGTTAGACTCGGTTCAGCTCCGAGGCAACCAGAGGAGCAACATGAGTGAGAAGGTATAAACACAAGCCTAGCTTGTGCTCCTCGTCGTGGGCGAGTTTGGCAAGTAGCATGGACCCACTGTCCTCTCCCTAATGTAAATTTATTCTTATGATAAACCCTTGAAAATTTTATGGAGTAAAATGCAGTTTAGCATTTCAGATTTTGATTTCCAGCATGAGCAAGTAGTTCCTGCGGGGTAGAAGACTATCCTAGAGTTTTGAATGGAAATACAAAACTTGGTTTTGGATCTCCAAAAATCCTGCGGGAATCGTCCAGTAGCTCCTTCGGATGGGCTCTCTTTATGGAATAAAAAATCGTACAGTATTAGAACTGTACATCTAGATATGACGCTATATCAGTATACGATTGCTTCTGTCTTTCATCGTTTAGGTGAACTGCACCGTCATTTAAGCCTATCGGATATCTTGCTGGGTCTTCGTCGACGCAGTGCAGCCCAGTTTACGTATTCGTCTGCTTCCTGCAATGACTTTGCTACAAGCAGTTGACAGCGAGAACTCAGATGATGGGTGCAGATACCGGTATTTTAATTCGATACCGACATGAATCCTTCGATTTTTCAAGCAACACCGTGGCAACCCAGCCAACTTAGCCCCGTGGCAACCTCGCCAACTTGGCTGAGTTGCCACGTGCCAACAACCCTCATGGGCAATCGCTCACTTTGCAATTTGCCTCCGACAAGCAAGCACACCACCACCACCACCACCACCTCCCACCAACTTCACCATGAGCGCGACCGCTGGCTACAAGCTCTTCACGCCCCACACCATCGGCAAGGACCTCCACCTCAAGAACCGCATCGTCTTCGGACCGCTCACGCGCGCGCGTTCGGACAAGGAGACCCGTGAGCCCAACGAGCTCAACCAGCTCTACTACGAGCAGCGCACGGGCGCTGGACTCCTCATTACCGAGGCCACGGGGATCAGCGAGCAGGGCTTTGGCTGGTACGGCGCGCCGGCGCTGTACACGGACGCCCACGTCGCGGCGTGGAAGAAGGTCGTGGACCGTGTCCATGCCAAGGACGGCAAGATCTTTTTGCAGCTCTGGCACATGGGTCGCCAGTCGCACTCAAGTTTCAACCCGAAGAACGAGACTGTCGCACCTTCGGCGATTGGTATCCAACAGGGCCACCTCCGCAACAGCAAGGGAGAGCACGTGCCGTACGAAGTGCCGCGTGCGCTTGAGACTGATGAGATCCCGGGTATCGTTGAGGACTACCGCAAGAGCGCTGCGCTTGCCAAGAAGGCAGGCTTCGATGGCGTGGAGATCCACAGTGGGAATGGATACCTCGTGGACACGTTTCTCCAGTCGAGTACGAACCACCGTACGGACAAGTATGGCGGAAGCTTCGATAACCGCTCTCGCTTCCTCTTGGAGATCATCGAAGCTATCAAGCAGGACTGGCCCTCGGACCGTATCGGCGTCCGTCTCTCGCCCAACGGCAGCTTCGCGAGCATGGGCAGCGCCGACAACTTTGAGCAGTTTACGTACACGGCTGCGCAGCTTGACAAGCTCGACCTCGCGTACGTTGCGATCCTGGACGGCTTTGGCTTCGGCTACCACGACAAGAGCCGTCTCGTCACGGCCTTTGACATCAAGAAGGTTTACAACGGCACGGTGATCGCGACCAACAGCTACACGCGTGACATCGCCGAGGGTGCTGTGCGCAGTGGCGCTGCCGATTTGGTGTCGTTTGGTCGCCTCTACATCTCGAACCCGGACCTTGCGGAACGTTTCCAGAACGACTGGCCGCTCAACCCGGACGCGACGTATGCCGACTATTGGACTGCGGAGCAGGGCGCTGAGGGCTACACCACGTTCCCTGCCTACACGCCCAAGGAGTAAGCGGAGCCGGTACGAATCCGTAGAACTGGATGGGAACGAGAGAAGGGCAACGAGGTCCGCAGGGTGCATTGAGGGTGGTCTCCTAATTCTCGATGCAGTAATTGTCCGTTGCCTTTGAACAAGCTCATGCGCTTTGACAGTACAGTACACAAATGCATGCGTATTACTTTCGTATCGACCAGACACTGGACGCCAATCGGAGGACGGGTCATAGTCCCCGGCGAAGGGCAGGAAGTACGACCCTTATTGGCGTGGTATGAAAGAAAGCGAAGTGCACAGTGGATGTTTCCTATTATGCACAAGTAGTGGTAGGACGCCGACATTGGGACCCCCGGCCAAGACAATAAGGTAGTTTTGACGACAGCGTCCATGGCTGCACTGACGATCCCTGTACCTCCACTTCGCGCGCCCCGATTCCAGCCTGAGGCTGAATTCGAGTCGCGCGGCCATGTACGTACAGCGCTCACAGGTGTCTGCGCTATCCACAGCCACAATCGCCACGATTCGTGCGATGTGCAGTATTCGGACGGCGCAGTCGTGTCTGGTTCACACTCATGGTCCGATATGTAGCCATGTTGACAACGACTACCGAATTTCAGCCAATCAATTGTTACCAAACCGATGCGATTGGCTGAAATGCTTTCCCCAGCGTCGTCGCCAGTCATCGACAAGCTCATTTGCATCGTTTCGCGCTTCCATTCCTCATCGAAGTCTCCAACCATGCGTGTGCTCGTGGGCGACGAGACTGGTCTGTTCAAGTCGATTGAGCTCGAGAAGAATGAGCAGCGCGTCATTTCGAGCCGCCGCGAGCCGCAGGCGCGAGCGCGCGGCATCCAGCGCGCGTGCTGGTACGAGGACGAAAACGAGGACGCGTCGCGTCGCGCCCACGTGGTTGTCGCACGCGCAAACGACGTAGTTGAGCTCTACGGTGCGTCTCACGCGAAAGACGCGAACGGCCGGTCGCCCGAGTGGTCGTTTGACGTGCCCAGTGGCAAGACTGTCGGCCTGAGCATGCTCAGCAAGTACGGGTCGGTCGTGCGGTGTACCGACACGGGCGACGTCACAGTCAAGAACCCGTTGAACAAGGCCAAGGCTTCCAAGGGTTTTAACGTGGGTGGCGATCTCGAGTGCATGCGTGTGCAGCGTGGCGTCGAGCAGACCCACATCGCTGTTGGTGGCAAGGAACGCGACTTGAATGTCTGGTCACTTGAGACCCAGCAGGCCGTGTTCAAGGGCAAGAATGTGACCCACGACAAGCTCGACATGCGCGTGCCCGTGTGGGTCAAAGACCTCCAGTTTCTCTCCACGCCCGGCACAAGCAACGGGCACCGCGTGGTCGTCGGCACGGGCTACCACCACGTGCGTCTCTACGACACCAACACGAAGCGCCGCCCGGTGCTGCAAATCGAGTTTGGCGAGTACCCGATCAACGCGCTGTGCATGACGCCCGATGAGACGCGCGTGATCATCGCCGACACGACTGGCTGCATGGACGTCTTTGACCTGCGCACGCTCAAGCACATGGGCAAGTACATTGGCCCGAACGGTGCGATCCGCGAGATCGCGTGCCACCCGACGCTGCCGTATGTTGCCGGCGTCGGTCTGGACCGCTTCGTCCACGTCTTTGACATGAACTCGCGCAAGTACGTCCACCAGATCTACGCCAAGCAGCGGTTAAACACGGTGCTCTTTTGCAACGACGGCGTCGACGCGGCGTTTCTCAACAAGAAGGACGAGGACGAGAAGGACCGCGCGAGCAAGCGACGAAAAGGAAACGAGGAGGACGAGATGCTGGACGACGACGACGACGAAGAGGAAGAGGAAGAGGCGTACGAAGGGCTCGAGATCAGCGACGATGAAGCCAACGAGTTTATGGACAGTGATGATGACGACCATGATGAGAATGACTTTGCCGACCTGGGCGATGACGACAGTGATTAGCATTCTCCAATCCAAACAATAGACACGCTGTATCAGAGAAGGGGAGGTATCAACTGTAGTTGTGATCCGCAACAAGACTGGAGTTCGTTGTAAGACTCTGGAATCCGGACCACGACGCTGGAATCCGGAGCACGACGCTGGAAATCCGGACCATGACGCTGGTATCCGAACCACGAAGCTGGAAATCCAGACCACGAAGCTGGAATCCAGAGAATGGAACGCGAGGGGAGACACAACCACCCCGCAGAATATATGGACACAACTCCGATGCCATAGGGGTCAACATATTGTTCTGCCTATGTTAAGCGCTTAGAGAACCGCCTTACGACGACGACGCGATGCGTTTGTGGAGTGATTTGCCGCGGTGGTTGAACACGACAAAGTCGGGCACGTTGAGAATCGACGGCAGCGATCTACAAATATACACCCACAACTCCACGCAGTTAGATACCTTGCTTTGGTCCCCAAGCGACAGCTTCCAGGGCAAACGCACCGCGAGTGGAGCGCCGCGTTTGAGCGGATGGGCTGAACTTCCCCGGCGATGAGCAGCACGCCGATCAGTGAGACCAGGAACGACGCCACGACCTCGGCGATCACCTAAACCACAGATTCGTGTTAGACACTAGCAAATCTATACAGGGGAATGTGTTTGAATGATCCGTACCGCGGGCGCAGGCGTCTGCGCGTCCGTGATCTCGAGCAATCGCACATACTCGTCGTCTGAACGACGTGGGATACAACGTGCGTTGGACAGCGTTCCAAGAGACCAGAGAGCCACACGAGGAAACGACAGCGGCAACTAACGTACATTTGACCGAGTAGTAGCCTGCGTGGAGCAGCAGCAGCACGCCGACCGTGATCAGGAGCTTGCCGAAGAACATCTTGTGGTCTCGAGAAGCCACGCTTTTGCCTGCGCGGTCAAAAGCTCCCCAAATCAAAGTACCCGTATGGGTCAGGTTCTAGGACGTGAAACGGGTCGGCTGCATTTCAAACCCATTTCCGTTTAAAACCTACTGATACTAGGTTTCCATACCTGATTCTAGGGAAAAAGTACTAACCAATCACAGGGTTCTGTAGCCATTCCCGGATGGTTCCAAGAATGGGTTTCAGCTATTTGGGACCAAACCGAATAAGAACGCAGTGCTCCTCAAAGGACGCTGGCGTGTCAGTCTCCTGACCAATGCAACCATAGGTCATCAAACCGCCCTCCTCCATCCCTTTGACTCCTCCCCCCTTGCTTTTGAACAGAGGTCAGGGCTTCGTCTTCGGCCTCTCGTCCGCCGACTCCGCTACACTGGCGACCCCTCTTCGTCCTCGCCTGCACGCAATTGCGATGACCGGACGTAGTCTCGTGCATCAGCCGGTTCTTCTGACTCCTTCCAGCGGTGCTGCTGTCCACAGCGCTGGTGTGTTTGCTCACGTTGCCGAGGAAAACGCGCTCGATCGGCTCTGCGCCGAGCACTTTGGTAAGATGGTGTTTTGGACAGTGGACGCAGTTGATCCTGCCGCTGATGTTTTACGTTTTCTGTACGGTAGACGCCATGCGGAATCCGCTGTCACGTGAGCGAAAGGTCGCGCAGGTATCAACGTCAATCAGTGGCGCAAGCAGCAGCAGCAGCAATATCGATGTCGCCCCTTCGTCGGCCTCGTCGACACGGATCATCAACCGCATTTACCGTCCAAAGAGCCACAAGTCAACAGAGTCGTCCGAGTCGTCGAGCCGCTCGGCGCGTGGCTCGGCTCTATCATCGCTGAGTCGCTTTGGTACCCGCAGTTCTGGTAACCAAACAACTTCGTCAGTCTCGGGACGCAACGACGAGCGGTCGTACTCATCCACTCGTGACGACGACGCGTCCCAATGTACGAGCTTTCGGCAAGGCCCTCCAACTGCCGTTGTAGCTGCGGCTGGCGATCTACTACCACGCCTCAACTCTGGATTGAGTGGAAACAACGTGCTTGCCACGTCAACCACACTGATGTCTTCGTCCAAGACCCAGGTGAGTCTTCCGACGCCAGGCAACGGCTCGAGCGAGCCCAAGTATACTGGACGCCCGCGAGGGCTCGTTGGGCTTCAGAACCTGGGCAATACCTGGTGCGTAGCTCTGGATTAGTTCCCCCGTGGAAAAGATCGGTCAATTGACTTGTACTGTCTGAGCGACAGCTTCATGAATAGTTGTCTCCAGTGTGTGAGCAACTTGCCGGCAATCGTCGCGTACTTCCAGTCTGGCGAGTACTTGAAAGAAGTGAACCAGAGCGGCCCTACGAAAGGCGTCCTCGCCACGTACGTACTGTATAGGACCGCTAGCAGCAATCAGGCTTGAGGGAAGCTCATAGTGTGTGACTGTCGTCTACTACAGAGCCTTCGGTGATCTGATCAAGGCTTTGTGGACAAGCCCTCAATTCACCGCGACGCGGCCAGTGGAACTCAAGCGCGTGATCGGCAAGGTCGCGTCGCGGTTCACCGGGTATGACCAGCAGGATGCACAAGAGTTTCTGCGGTTCCTTCTGGACGGGCTCCACGAAGATCTTAACCGCATCCTGAAGAAGCCGGCGTACTACGAGATCAAAGACCGCGCGAATGCCAAGGACCGCGAGGTCTCGGATGAGTACTGGAAATTCTATGCGGACCGCAACCACAGCGCGCTGTCCGATCTGTTTTGTGGGCAGCTCCGATCCGAAATCCAGTGCCACACGTGCCAGCACCGGTCACTCTGCTTTGACGTCTTCTGGGATCTCTCAGTACCGGTCCCAAAGAAGCCCAAGTCATCGGGCCACCACCTCCGAATGTTTTCTTCCTCTAAAGACAACAGCTCACCGTCCTCGACGAGTTCAACAGCCAGCGGCTGCTCGATTCAGGACTGTCTAAGGGCCTACACCGACCACGAATGTCTCGACGACAGTGACTCGTACTATTGTGCCAAGTGCAAGACCCACCGTGCTGTGTCCAAAAAGATCTCGCTCTATCGGTTACCAGAAGTGCTTGTAATCCACCTCAAGCGGTTTGCCTACTCCACGTTCAGCCGCGACAAGGTGACTACTGCCATCCAGATCCCACAGCATGGGCTGGACGTCTCAGCGTGTTGCGCACAAGACGCTGTGCTGGACGGCAGCACGCTCTATGATCTCGTCGGCGTCGTCCACCACGTCGGCAGCCTCAGTGGTGGCCATTACACGGCGTACGTTCGGCTGTTTGTTCTTCGTATGGATGCGGCGCTGACTGGAAGTGTTCTGTGTATGTTTCCAACTTTGATCTTGACCAATCGACAACCACAGCGAATGTCTCAACGCCGACACCAGCGAGTGGTACGACTTCAACGACGCGACCGTCTCGCCCGTCAAGAAGCCGCAGCTCACGAGCGCAAGCGCCTACATTTTGTTTTTCCGGCGGCGGGCCGAGAAAACACTCACTATTTAGAAGTATACAATAGTAATACTGTGGACAAATAGATTCGTATGAGTACTCACGCCAGCACGCCGTTTTCAATGGGGATTTGTTGTTCCTGGACCTCGCCACGCAGGTTCCCGCCTTTGGTCCACATGGATGAGTCGACCATCTGCAGCGTGAGGTGCGGGTCATTGAGCAGCAGCAGCAGGCCCGACGTGAGGTCGATTTGCGACTCGAACTGAAAGACCTTGCCAGCGCTATCGATGTGCAGCACCATGGTGAAGCCGTAGCTGTATCGCTTACCAATGAGCCGCTGTACGAGCGTTTCGTCTTGCATAATATGCGGGAAAAAGTGCACGAGCGTGTCCCTCGAAATGCGGCAGTGCGTAAACCCCGTGGTCTTGATAATCAGCACGTCGCTGCTAAATAGGCCGCTCTCATCGGCGGGCAACGGCGTGAGCTGTGACATCTCCATCTCGATCTGTGCATGGTACTTGGTCACGTACTCCCACTGCTGGAAGAACTGGTCGAGTCCGATAAAGTCTTGGCACTTGAGATCCGGCGACATGATCGATTCGAGGAACGGCGTGGTCACGTCGCGGTCGTGGGCAACCTCGTGCGGGTTGAGGCCATACTTCATGTGCCGGAAATACGTACGCACCATGTCGATCGCCGCGGCCTCGGCGTTGTTGCGCATGCTCAGTGTGAGCGAGTCGAGCAGTGACAGGCGGCGGTCCATAGCCTCGAGTGATTGCCGGAGCTTCTCGACGTCCTGCACAACGAGCCTCTCGGCGTGGCGCTGTCGACGGTGCATTGAGAGGCGGTCGCCATACCGCCGTATAGTCAAGCAGTTCTTGGAGATCCGCCGCGGCACGGCGCGCTGGCGATCGCGAAGCAGCGCGAGCGCTGACGCTTCCTTGTCGTGGACTTCCTCAGAGTATGAAGGTGGTCCAGACGCCGGAAAAGCGGGTGGAGGCCGTGGCCGCATGTGGCCGTGACGGAGCAGCATTGTTGTAAGGAGTCAGCTGCGTCAGACCCACGGTGAATGGGGAATGGCGTAGAGAGTTTTTTCTCCTCTTGGTCCTTTTGATTAATGTGGCTCCCTATGGAATCGAAAAGCTCCAAGGAGGTCCAAAACCTACTCGACTATAAAACCTTAATGAGATCTCATTGGATCAATACTTGAACACCGCTGAACTAGATTGGTCAAAATAGGTCATGGACGTTTCGTTTCCCGTTCATTATACCATTGGGGAAAGAAACAGTCCACGTCCATCACTGCTGTCAGCTCATGCCCCATGGCATGGCTTTCAATTGGCTTCCGCCACTTGACGACGCCGTACTCTGGCCCATGGGAAAGTCCATGTGGGCGCCTTGGACATCAGTCCACTACTGGTGAATAAGCATTGGGGGCGTACAGTCCACGTGGGCAAACCGGATTTGCACGTGTGGGGGTGTGGACTGTACGCTTCTCGACCTTGTACTGGGATTCCTTGAGTAGTTAATCATGCGGGCAGAACTCTCATAGATTTTTGGTGGGCAAAACGTGCTAGAACTACAAGAGAACGTCCTTCTGGTGGGCGAAATCAAGAGCCCACCGCCGATGCCGCGTCTTGTAGATCGAGTGGGAAGTAAAACGGATAATGGTAGCCAGGCTCGCACAGTACAGCAGCTTTCGAGAATCCGAGCTTCTCGGGGGTCGACACGTCCATGACCGACGCGAGGTCATGGGGGCCAGGCTCGGTCGTTGTGATGGAAAAGCTAGTGCGATTGCCGGCCGCGATCTCGTCTCGCTCGGCGCAGAACCGCGATCCTTGGGCCGTGAAGAAACCAAGGTTATACGCAATTGAGAATTTGACGAACGGTTCCATCCACGACCAAAAGGTTGAGACGTTGGTGCCGTCGAGGAACATGAGGTAGAGTTCGGGACTCAGGTTCACGACTACGCGCGGAAGTTCCTGCACGAGCGTATAACTAAGCAGGATGCACTCCAGTCTCGGGCCTTCGAAAATCTCAGCGGGTACAGTCAGAATCGGACTTCCGGCAAACGACACGAGGAAGGGGTTCATCTTGGTCAACGTGGGCGGAACCTCTTGAAAAAGGGACCGCTCGAACGCAAGCGTCATTACCGGCGGCCAGAGCTCGTGGAGATTATCAGGCAGCTGCTGGAGATTGGTGGTGCTCGTCGTGAAGCTAATGAGCCATGGCGGGAACTCCGTCGTGAGGAGTCCCGGAGGCAGTTCGCCGTTGGAAAAGTTGATGCGAACAGCAAAGAAAGCGCGCATCTTCGCATGCGAGGTGGTGGTGAACGCGGCCTCCACAGGCCACGACGTGATCGTCGAGTTATATATCTTCACGCTCGTGAGCTGGCTGAAATGCTGGAGCACCGATGGCACTTCCAGCTGTGGGCAGTGGCGCACAAACAGCCGTGCAGTCGCACCAAAGTCGTGCGTGCTCCAGGCCTCTGTCATAGATTCTTGCGAACCCGAGAGCCCTCCAAGTTGATAGCAGTCGAGTTCGACCAGTCCACACGCCGGTTTACTGACGAACCACGGCTGGAGCTTGACTTGGCACGGAATTTCAGCCGACAGTTGTCGCGTTTCGGATACAAAGTGGACCACGAGGATCGCAAACCCGACAACGATGAAGAATGCCGGACCAACGGTCTCGAGAAGATAGTTGACGACGCGATTCCAAGTCGATGTATCGGCTTTTCGGGGTCTCGCAAGATTAGCAACCACTTTGGCTGGTCCGATCGTGTGGTACGAGTGTCGCGCTGTGTCCGTATCGTCCGTCGCTGGACTTGTGTTGATGACAGCAACGGCCGAGATCTTCTTGGCTAGAGGTTGCAATTTGTTTGTTTGAACTGGCGGTGTCAGCAGGTTCTTTATCGACTGCATGCACTGATACACACCGGCCGCAAACACCAACCGCGACGCCATGTCGGCCCACGACACGACGAGCATCATCTGGAATTCCTGCTGCATGACCGTGAACCACACATCGTCGAACCACTGCGTGAACGGAAAACCGTCGATCGGATCAGTATACTGCGGCACGTACGTGGCAAAGATCCAGAACGAGACACCGATGGATGACACCACATCGAGCAAAGCATCGCACAGCAGACTCATCATGCGTCGCTCCACGTGGCGGTCGCCATAGTAGCGATGCACAATGGGCGTCGACCAGCAGTTGGCGACGAGCAGCGCGACGTAGAAGCGGATGAGCCAGACGCGCGGCAGCAAATAGCACATGCGGTAGCACTGGATCGTTTGCAAAGTTGTCTCGACGAGCTCGCGCGCGAGATGCAGATGGTCAAAGTAGACACCGTCCACACCCAGCAACCCTTCGCGTCCGAAGACTGAGCTCGTCACCGCCATCGACTTCTCCGATAGTGACGCGACCCTGCGTCGCACGCAAGTCCATTCCCCTCCTGGAACCGTTATCTTGGTCACAGTTGCCTGAACTTTCGTCCATAGACGCGCAAGCCACGGCGGTAAATTGGGCCGGAACACGAGTCGCCGTGCCTGCAGCGAGCCGAATACCATCGCCAACATGAGCAATAGATGGCCTATAGCGACGATCCCGTGAATTTTCGAGACTGTGAAGTACTTGTAAGGTGAGATACCGATCGCGTACAGCGTTAGCTGAAAATCGAGGTTGGTGTAGCGCACAGAGTGGTAGAGCACGGCCGCCAAGACATAGTAGCCGGCATTCACAGCGTGGAGCAGCAGTAAGATGGTCCACCAGACCGCAAACCCGAGCGACGATGTCTTGAAATGCACCTGCGGGGGGCGAGAAAGCCGGCACTCAGTCGCAACAGCGACTTCAATAGGCTCTGCCGTAGCAGGACCGACTCGCATGCCGTCCAATGGTGCTGGGAGTCGGGGAGAACCACTTATTGGAGTTCTTGGATGTGGTCAATGGACGGCGATTGAAGATGATACTTGTATGATCGTTGAGGAGAGCATGAAGCCGTATTTAGGTTGGCTGTCCAGATCCAGCATTGTCCCATGTAGACTCCTTTTCACGGCGCATGATACACCAACGGCATGGATCGTTCTATTTATAGAGATGGACGGGATTGTTTCGGAGGGGATTGGTCAGCCGCTGTGGTGTCGGCATGTCGTGATGCTCGCAAGAGCAGTCATCTTGGGGCTATCAATTTCGCTCGCAATGCCCAGGTGCATCCGATTGCTAGTTCCGGGAGCGCGTAGCAAGATGGTGGTTCTCACGCGGTGGAAGGTGGCAGCTTGGGAATCGTCGTCTTGATTGTGGTCGATGGCTCAATCGCGCGCAGTGGACTCTCGGAGATGGGCATGCCAACGGCCGAAAGCGATAGTTCCCGCCCGCATGATCGTAGTAGCCGATGTTGAAAGCCTCGAGCCGCAGGAAAACTCCCCACTACATCACAAACACGCTCGACGTCCGACACTATCGGTGGGCGACACCTCGTGCGGGCAATTTCTCGCATGCGAGCGGCTCGGGCGACTCGAGCAGCGGAACTCTCGGCTTTTGTATTTAGACTCGAGATTGTACGTGGGACACCTGGGTGGAAACGCGTCAGACCATGTGGGTGGAGTTGAGTGTATACATAAACTATAAACTCGTATTACTCGATGCTCATCCAATGGTTGGGTTACTCACTCTCATCACACGCGTGGTTGCGTCATGTAATTCAAGCGGAAAGTAGAAGGGTAACCCGACTTCGCAAAGCACGGCAGTGATCGAGAACTCGAGCTTCTCACGGGTTGAGACGCCCATGACCGATGCAAGATCCATGACTCCAGGCTCGGCCGTTGTGTTTGCAGAGATGCCTAGTCCCGCTGCCCCTATGCACACCAGAGGAACCCAAGCAATCCTCTTGATGGGACCCTCTCAGGTGGAAACCCGCCGAAAACACCTTGTGTCCAGTATGGGTTTTTGGCATTTCAGAACCATACAAAAACCACGGTAAATAAGCCGAGCGGCCAAATACACGCTCCGAGTCACTCACGCTGGAATTTTAACCACGGAATCCCCCGCCCCCATCACCTCCAGGGGCAGCTCCGCCAGCTGCGTTCGCGCTCTCAGCCCGAAGGCGAACCTGCCGGAGACGCAGATCAAGGGGGCCTCGCTGTCGACGACCACGTTGGGGGCAAGAAGAGCGTTAATTTTAAGGTCGACACGCGGAACATTAAAGTCGCCCCGTTCGATCGCGTCGTACTGGCCGGCAGCTTCGATGCAAAGGCGCGCAACTTCCGAGAGGAACTCGACGAACAAATCGAGGACGCGCAATCACTTGCTGGCCAAGTGTGGAGCGACGAAGTGGTAAAGGCCATCCTTAAGCTCTTCTTGACCAACATGGCGCGACACTGGTATCGGGACTGGCGAGTCGCGAACCCGGTGGCCACGTACTCTTCTTGGTCGTCGTGGAAGGCACGCGGCGCGATCGCTTCGTTCCCGTCTGGAAATACTGAGAACCACACTCGTTCTCTGAGCTTTCCACATGACCCCACGAAGAGAAACTAAGGAGCGGCGGCGAACAGGAGCGACCGTACATGAACAGGACAAAGGGCATAGATGCCCCATCACCCCTCAACCCTGCCCCTAAAGTCCCCAGTTTTGGGAGAACACTACAGTTTGTAGCGCCTCTAAGCAACGCCCTGATATATTGACTTTTACACTTTATATTCTTTGGAATAAACATTCACACTCAACTGACTATTTTTTATTCTTGCACTTATCGCATATAAGAGGTAAAATAGAAGTGACCCGGTGCTTAGAGGCGCTACAAACTGTACTCGGCACCAGCGACTCGAACCCTATCGAAAAATTCTATCGGCGAATCGATAACGGGACATTGACAGAAAGGATCCGTCGCAAGAACAGCGTCGGACACAAACAACGCCACGCAGCGAGCGGCATTCTACTAACGGCGAGTCGAGACCAACGAAATGGTCTGTACCATTACGCGTTTTACGGTCTACGGATGGAAATGCTCTTACAAGGTCAGCGTTTGACCGACAAACAGCAACTTCGAGTGGTCCTGCGACGACGTCGTCACGCGGGGCGGTATGTACCTAGCCAGCTGCCGGAGCGTTGTCGTAGGAACACTCGAGGTCGTCGACGACAATGGCCAGCAGGAGCCCACGGCACCATCTCCGCCTACGACACGAGGAAGTATTAATAGTTGCTGTGGATCTGCGGTACTTCCACGTGCCCTCAGTGATAATGTAGGAGCGAACACACCAGCTGCGCATGTGGCGGCCGCAACCGCTCGTTGTCGAGCCCTGAGCGAATGGCCAGTCGTTGATGCGCCGCGCAAGCCACAGCGATGGTGCTGGTGTTTCAATACTTGACTGGAGGTTCCAACGTAAACTGCAAATCGCTCGATGACTCCGTGATGTGCACGGCAAGCGACGTTGCGTCGTTGACGAAGTCCGTTACGGTCCCCAAACGCCCGAGACTAATGCAAATTTTGTGTACTCCATTCTCCATTCTGTACTAAAGATACAGAATGGAGTACACAAATTTTGCTGTCACCGCGTCCTGAGTCAGGACGCGGTGACAGCAAAAGTGTCGTCATAGGTCACTATTTAATCCAATTATTTGTATGAGTCACAATTATGAGGTTTCGATTTCAGGTTTGCAGCTCTCATCTTCGCTGAAGTTACGGGTGACGCCCTCCCACGAGGCGGAGCGTGACTCGGCATGCTCCGCGGGTCGACGCGGGCGCTCCAGGGCGCCCGTGAGTCGCTGACGAGAGCGCCTGCGCTTCCAAGACATGCCGACCAGGGCACGAGCCGGCTCAAGGATGCAGCAGAAGCATCGGTGAAGAGAGAACTTCGATAAGCCCTAATCATCACGTAAACGAGGACTCGCCAAGTTCCCAGAGTACCTTGTTTCAGGACTGGAAAGACCCAAAATAATCCTACTAAAACCGACTTTGAAAAATTCCAATATTCCAACGTCCTTCAGCATCACTGTCCACTACTTCGATGTACAGTGTACATGTTTATTGAAGTATTTTGTTTGGTAATTTAATATTGAAATAGCCGACCTGGCGTGTGTTAACCCACCAACGCTGGACATCCTGGTGTAAGGTGATACTGTTTGTAGCGCCTCTAAGCGCCGTCCTGATGTATTGATCTTGCCATTTTATATTCTTTGGAATAAACATTCACAGTCAACTGACTATTACATGATCATATATAAGAGGTAAAAGAAGTGACCCGGTGCTTAGAGGCGCTACAAACTGTATTTTAATTAAAATACTGCTCCTCATCGTCAACACCGAATATTACAGCAGGTGCGCACTCACCCACTATCGACTTTTAGCAAATCACAACGCGATCAGGATGAACCAGGACGTTTCGAGAATACAGTCACAGCAACACGGTGGACTAGCTATCCAACCCGCCCTTATGAAAACGGCCCTCGGCTCGCAAGTGTTTCATCCGGATGCGACTAATATTAGCGTGCATGAACTGACCACGGTAGAAAAGATCGCTCCATATTGAACGCGCGCGTGCTGTCCCATGCACACATGGGTGTTTCCGCAGGAAAAAACTACCACTCCCATGGTTCTACATAGAGTATGAACCATTAGATCTACCGCACCACGAACTGCAGCGTGGGTCTATTTTTAAGCTATAATATCCTTTCTAAGTCGCGCGAAACGCAAAACTCCAAAGAAGGCAGCACTCGTCGCCCCGCCGGCAGTCTTGTGTCATTCTCGCTTTCGCTTTCGACTACGCAAGCCTTCTCTTGGTCACTCCTTCGCCGCCATGGCGGGTTCTGTTTGTGCTGCGGCCGCGTCCGTGACCGTACGACACGTGACCGTACGACAGCTTTCTCATCCGCCGGTTATGCACCTTAAGACGTCGTCGGTCGGATTCGCAATCTGGTGGCTCGTCTTACTGCTGCTTCACGCTGTTAACTTCGGCTATTATGTCGGCGCAGCCGTGCTTTACCATGCCCTGCGTTGGTCAAATGTTTCCTTCCACATCGATACGTACTCGATCGGGATCTCATCTACCCAGTACTACACTGTCTCGAAAATCCACTGGATCGTTGCAGCGCTCCATGCTCTGTTCATGTTGGCGATGATCATCGGCTCGCTACAGGCATGGCGGCTCGTGTTTCTGCCGCCTTCACCACTGTGGTTCACCCGAATCTGGGCCCAAGTGCCATTGATCACGATCAATCCGACGGTCTCCACTACGCAGAACCAACCGCCCAGCAGCACCAGAGGCAGTCTGACGAGTATTATGAGATGCCTGGCGTCGTTTTTGAATCAATCGATGGTGGTCACCAAGTCCATATTTGGACGCGAAGGCTTGCTCGGCGTGGACGGTGTCTACTTTGACCACTTGCTCCTCGCACGTGAGCTGCTCGAGACCAGTCTGCAGATGATCCAAGTCTATCGCATGAGCTACTTGCTGCCGCGCGTCTGGCTCATCCGCTTC
>JAADVZ010000684.1:0-17560 GCA_023335925.1 Pythium phragmitis | reverse complement strand
CCGTCCGCCCCCCCCCCCCACCAAAGAAGCAACACACACCAACCCTGCATCCGCCCGCTGATTGGTGGATGCACTCCTCTGCTGGGACGTTGCGGTTGTGGTCAGCAAATAGAGGCCTCTATTTGAAACATTCTGGCGAAATGTTTCACGAATGTTACAGCAGTGTGTGACGGTTGTTTCAAAGGGGGGCCAGCCGACCGAAAAGGTCGAGAAAGGAGAGCTGACCAAGGTCGGAGCTGACGTGTGTTAGGGTTATTTTAAGTTTCTTGGTGGACAAGTGCTGTTGAACTCCTTGTCTATGTGGCGATTCCGGAGATCCAAACCTTTATGTACTCACCCCTCCGATAAGTACAGCTAATGGGCTTTGTTGGGCTCACATGAGATTATAATCCACTGCACCATCCCGTGGGAGTTCGCTTTCTCCTCCACAAAGTCAGCGCCACCTGGGGGATACCAGTATCTTTGTTGGACATGTAGGGACTGCAGGTCAAATGATCAATGGAGTGGCGAGCAGGTCAAATGATCAATGGACTGGCGATCAGAGGAGCTCGCCATTGGCCTCCTCCTTGTCACGGAGGGAAGGATCGACCCTTCCATCATCTTGACCACAAAGTCACGCGCCATCCGACCCTTCGCCAGTCAATTTCATAAATACGCGATAGGGTCCCTTTCCCCCGCAACATTGACTGTCACTGACATATTCGTACTTTATGCGCTTAGTACAGTTCAGTATCATCGAGTTGGTTTTTCCCCACTCGGGATTCCCCACGTCACAGTGAAGCGAAAGCCAGCCTTCATCCCCGACCGCGTCCCCCCTCGACTTGCAGCTCTGCAGAGCCGAGTTCCTTTTTAGTCACCATGCACCACCAGCAGACGCTCAGCTCGCTGTACCCGCAGGCGCGAAAGCTCCAGTATGAACTCAAGATGCAGATCTCGTACCTCGACTCTGGACGCACTGGCGGCCGCTCGGACGACGAGCTCCAGGGAGAGGCGCGCTCCAACCTGAATGCGCTCCAGCAGCTGCTCTGGCAGCTCGACTCACTCGCGCAAGTACACAGCAAGCCCGCAGAGAAGGAGACCTGGGTCAAGTGAGTATCGGTGCTGCTGTTGGATCTTTTGGGGCCCGTGGATGATCTCATCAGGATGGGGAATGAGATAGAAAACTCCAGCAGCTACGGAATGAGACACAAGTGCTCGGCAACACGCTCGAGCAGCAAATCTTCCGCGTCAGCCGCCGCGCAGTCGAGATGCGTGAGCGTGAATCGCTGCTGAACAGACGAAATGCGGTGCGGTTTTTTGAGGGGCTGGTTTGCAGGGAGTTGGTCATGTGATCCACTGACGGACCGTGTTGCTTGCAGGGCTTTGACTCGGCGAATGGGGCCATGTACGCGACGCAAGAATCCGAGTCACTGAATCGCTCCACGCAAATGGTCTCAGATCTCACGAGTATGTCGCACGCTGTGCTGGGCGATCTCGCGTCGCAGCGCGCGCGCATGAAGGTAGGGGACGTCCTCTGCGTTTGAAGAAGCGCGTGTGATTTCGCTAACATCTCTTTGCATTTTCACAGAGCGCCCGTACGAAACTGCTCGACATTGCAAATCGGCTTGGTCTGTCGAGCTCGCTCCTGCGTGTGATCGAGCGCCGAGAAACCGTAGACGCGTGGATCGTCATCGGCGGCATGATTTTCACGCTGTTGTTTCTGTACGTTTGTGTTGCCTACCTAAGATCATAAATAGAGAGTACGTTTATGCGCATGTGGACGCCTATGGGGATCACATGAAGCCCAGCGTATACGCGAAATTCCCTCCGCGGAAACGTCATCGGGAATCTCGTGGAAGCCACTCTTGCGAATGGCAGAGCTACGATTGCGCTAGCGACCGGGAGCATCGGTAAGAGCGGTCAGTTAATTGTATTCCACCAAGAAATGAAAATATGCACGCACGAACGCCTTACTGTTGGCCACGCTGTCGCTGATAGTGAGTGGATCGCTCGCCACCTGTTCGTCCTTCCCTTGATCCGAGGAGCTGCAGGCAGTTGCAACGACAACTCACATCAACAGTTGTGTTTAGTCCTTCCCTTGTCCAAGGAATCAATATCACGCGGCTTGCTTTCCTTCGGTCTTGACAAACGGATGCGCCAAGGCTTCCTTCGGTGTGATCCGCTTCGACGCGTCTAGCGTAAACATGCGCTCCAGCAGATTGCGAAGTTCCAGGACTTGCTTGCGGTCGTCCGTGGAACTCTTGGCACTGAGCAAGGCACTGCTGAGGTCGAACCGCGTCTTCATTGCATCCATCAGACGAAGAACCGGTTTACCTGAGAAGGCAAAACGAAAGCACAACGTGAGAAACAAGAAGACATAGCAACCAGCAATCCAGGGGCAGCCTACCTGTGACACGGTCGACCTCGTGGCTGCAGAACTTGTTATCTTCCGTGAAGTGCGGCTCCATCTGAAACTGTTCGATATAGGCTTGCCGGTGCTTCTTGATGATCTTGTTGGGCACTTTGCCTTTCAACTCCATAAAGAGTTTGAGCATCTCATTGTTTGTCACCCCTGGAAACATCACTTTCCCGGTAAACATCTCGTAGAGACAGCACCCGACAGACCACATATCTACCGCTTTATCGTATGGTAGACCCAGCACGATTTCCGGTGCACGATAGAAGCGGCTGACAAGATACGGTGTTGGGTCGTGCTTCCCGTTGTTCGACTCGAACGCGGACCCAAAATCGCAGAGCTTGATCATGGTTTGCTTCTCGTCGAGCAGAACGTTATCCGGCTTTATGTCTACATTAGCAAACACAGGGAGTGCGTGAGATCATTCGTTCCAATCATGAAGAGGCATTAAACCAGACCTACCAGCGTGGACGATGCCGCTCGCATCAAGATGGCTGAGGGCGACAAGCAGGTGCCTGCAAAAGATGCGCACGGCTTGAATGGAGATACCGCCCTTGCCACCAAACTTCTTCATTGCTTCGCGAACGTTCATTTGCATCGATTCGAACACCAGTGCGACGTGGTTGCGATGCTCAAAGTGGTCGAGCAGACGCACGCAGTGCTTCTTATCCCGTGGATCGCGCTCCGACAAGTGGGTGAGGATCTTGATCTCTGTTTGCGCGGCTTCACGCATAATGTCGTTGTTGCGAATAAGCTTGATAGCAACAATGTCGGGGTCCGCGGTTGTCGACGTACTAGACATGCGCTGGCAGCGTAGTACCGTTGAAAAGACACCTTTACCTACTGTGCCCAGGACCCGGTATTCACCGTGGAGGATTTCACCGACACTTGGCTTGTAATATCCGTCCGCATCATCGTAGTTGGACTGGATTGCCGTGCCGACAACCATTGCAGCAGGCGCCGCTGCTGGACTAAGAGGCAAGCCAGCAACGTGTTGCTCGGCGGCGGAGAACATGTCGAATTCATCCACGTCCACCGCGGAGACTTGAGGTTTTTGTGGTGAGACGGGCTTCTCTGCAATCGCTGGTCCAGGCGTGAGCGGCGACTGTTCGATCCCGCGCTCGATCTTGGACGCTTGCGGCAGCGACGCCTTCTCTTCTGGAGACGAATCTTCGGGGGTCGTCTCATGTACAGCGGGCCCATTCCTCTGTATGGGACTCGCCGCTTTGGGAGCATCGGTAGCTGCCGCTGACAGTGGAGCGGCTCCCTTGATCCCAGCGATCGTGCTGCGCGCATCGGCGAGAGCCTTCAAAATATCCATCTTGATCGACTTGACATCCACCTTTGCAGGTGGCACCACGTTTTTTGTGGTGGTCGCTGACGGTAGTACAGTCTTGTGCTCGTCCGTGGTGGTGGCGTCTTCTCGTGCGTTCGATGAAACTTCCACGTCGCTCTGCGAACTTGCTGCGGTGGAAGCGGTTGTGGTCGCCAGCGACTCTTGACTGGTTGGAGTGTCGTGCTTCTCGTCGGCTTCAGTACCCACCTTTCCATTCACCTGCTGCCTCACGTGTTCGTTCTTAGGTTCTTCCTGCACTTTTGCAGGAACGGCTGGAGGCGTGAGGGTCGCGACAGTAGTCACCTTCTCCGTCGGCATCACATCTGACTCATGGCGACGACGCTGGCGACGGTCATCACGTGGACTGCTGTCACGGCGGCTGCGGCGTCGTCCCTCTGGCGAGCGAGATCGAGAGCGATTGCGTTTGCGACTGCTGCCAGTGCGACGGTCACGATCACGACCACGATGGCGACTAGAGTGCCCGCGACGTCTGCTGCCACTGCCGCCTCGATCTCTGCTCGCTGAGCGGCTCCTGCTTCGACGGCTGCGGCACGACGAGTGGCACGACCTGCGCGACGGTGACGCGGACCGCGAGCGACGACCTCGCGACGATCGTTCTCGCAAACGGGACCGCGAGCGCGCGCGGCTCGATCGTGAGGATGCCGAGACCGATCGAGAGTGGGATCTCGACCGCTTGGAGCGAGACGCTTCGCGCGTAGAGCCGCGAGGCAGCGAGTCATCCGCCGTCCCCATGGTGGTTGTGTGCTGCCGTGCTTTCTGTGCGTTTTCCTTTTCTTGAGGACATTCAGCCCATTAACCTCGACCCGACCCATAAACCCATTTCGCATACATATACCTAGTACAGATACCTTCATTCAGACCCGTATTCTGGGCCCGTCAACTTAGCGGGGAACGTGGCCCGCATCTTCCCCCAAGCAAAAGGCCACCATGCAGCGCGTGATCTCTCGCGTGCATCAGATCGTCACGAGCGGCACCGACGCCACGGGGGCGGAATCGGCATCAGCGTCACTCGAGGGGCTCGCTACTGCTGCCGCTGTCCCCGCCGCCGCTGCCGAGTCCTCTCCAGGCGCACAGCCGGCAAATGCCCGTCCGGATCCATCGCAGACGCCCTCGGCGTCGTCCTCCTCCGCTACCTCTTCTTCGCTCTCTCCTCCCGCCCCACCTCCAATAGCACATGCCAGTCCCGTACCCGCAGTGCCGTCGTCCGCAGTACAAAAGGAGATCACACTCGCGGTGGAGCGTCTGCAGTACGCGACGCTGCTGGGCGAGCGCAAGAAGGCCATCGCCTCGCTCCATGATCTGGCCCGCTCGTATTCCATGGCCACGAGTGATGATGGCGAACGACGAAGCAGATCTACGCCCGATCATGTCGCACTCGGACTCGCGGCGATCCCCGCGGTGCTCAACGCGCTGCTGTCGGACCCGCGCGACACGGAACTCATGGAGGCCATGCTCGAACTGTTGCAAGCGTTTGTGTCTACCTCCCCAGCGACGGCCACGGCAATGCTCCAGTCGCCGTCGCCGCCAGCAGTCGGCTCTTCAAACGGCTCGCTGCGGTCTGCGGCTGCCGCTGCCGCAGACACCGTATCAGTGTCCGGCACGCAACTCTGCCTGCAGCTTCTGCAGGACCCGTCCCCATGGATTCGCGGGCCGACCATTGCGCTTGTCAAGTGTATGCAAGAGGCCCAACAAAAGGAATTTGCAGCGAGTGTGCTCGAGTGCAAGGAAGGGCTGCGACGACTGCTCGAAGTCGTGGAGGACAAACGGGACCATATCCGCGACGCGGCACTCCAGGTGCTGGTGAAAATGACCGAGCGAGAGAAGATGGTGCAGCAGTTTTTGGCGTTTGAAGACGGATTTGTGCGGCTCTTTCAGATCATCGAAGTTGAAGGACTCCATGAAGGCAGCAGCGTGGTCTCAGACTGCCTCCAAATCATTAACAATATGCTGCGCGACAATCTCATGAACCAGACGCTGTTTCGAGATTTGCCGTACCTATCGACCCATGTACCACAACTTATATCGCTGCCGTCCGCGTCCGATGGGAATGATGAAGAATCACATGACGATGGCAGTGTTGCTCCGTCGGCACTCAAGTCGACCCAGAAGAAGCGCACCATGAAGCTCGTTTTGCAACTCGTTCGATTCCTCGTCTCCGATCTCCACGACGGCGTGCCCGAGAGCAAGCTGGACGAAATTGCTGTGCGAGAAAAGGCAAGGAAGCATCAAGATATCACTCAAATCCAGAGCATGATAACACGGCACAGCGAGCTCATGGGTGCGATTGGCGAGATTGTCTGCTGTGGCAACGAAGAGCTCACTGATCTGCAGCTACAGGCGCTTGATATGATCCAGATGCTGTGCAGTGGGAATGGCGGCAATCAAATCATTCTAGTCAACTTGCAAACCGTGCCGTCTCGGCGAAGCCTGCTCTCGGAACTAATCCAGTTGGATATCGCCCAGGACGAGACACCGGTCGGCGCCGCGGCGACGAATCTTCTTGACGTACTGTTCACCAACAACGAGTCGGCAAAGATGGCGATTTTCCAGCATCTGAATGCGCCACCTCCGATGGACGACGAGGATGCTGCTGATCACAATGGACTCGAGGCGCCAATTCCAGCCGGTCGCGTCTTGCTGGACGCACTCATCAAGAATGCCGAAGTTGTCGTCGGGAATACGTCCAACCACACGAAGATGTCGGTTCAAACGAGTACGATATTGTCGTGGAAAGCATGCCATCGATTTGCGTCATTGATTGCGGATAGCGCGTACTGCAAAGAGCTCGCGCTGCGCATCCCGAGTCAGTTCGACAAGCCAGATGCCCCAGCAGTTTCCGGCGACTTGTTCATCACGCGGTGTCTGAAACTTCTGAGCGTGTCTTCTCCAAAGAGTGCGTCGCGGACGTCTGCGATTTTCCAGGTCAAGATAGCGACATTGACCATGCTCATCCAATGGTGCGTCGGCTGCACGAAAGCAGTGCGAGAAGTCGTCGGCTCCGTGACAACGCTTTCCATTCTGGTCGATACGTTGACTAGCCAGAAGGGCGAGGATGTGTCAAGCGATGAGATCGTGCAGGTACGAGGACTCACGGCAATTTTGCTGGGTACGTGTCTCGAGTATTTGGTCGCCGTTGCGACTGATGAGACCAATGGTGCGGTGAAATCGACGCACGAGGCTCCTCCCATTTCCACACCTCAACTCACTCGCCACAACCTCGTCGATCTCATCAGCACGAGAATCGGCCTTGAGGCGTTCGCCAACATGCTCGTCCATTTCCAGCAATCGCCCCAAGTGATCGCGTGTGCGCGCACCACCAGCAAGCACCAACGGGCTCGTGCTCTGCTCCCGCATCGAGCGATAATGTCGTCAGCCGCAGCAGACGATGGATATGCCGACGGGTATCTGTTTCCACTCTATGACCGATCGTTTACCGTGTTGTGCAGAGATCTCGCGGACAAGATCCAACATCGCGTGCTGTCGATTTTCACATCCACGGGGGAAGACGAGGTCCATGGCGGGATGGGAGGTAACAACATGAACGCACCAAGCGCAGCAAGCGCGTACCAGGACCTGATCCGTATGCAAGATAAGCAGATCCAGGAGCTACAACTTCAAGTTTCGGATCTCTCCACACAACTTCAAGCATCGAAGTCTGCGAGTGAGCAAACGTCACTTGCAATTCGGGGTCAGGATCAGCCAAATGGCCAACGTGCCGAAATCGAGGTCGAAATCCAGCAGCTGAAATCAGCGCACGAAGCAGAGAAGGCTGAGCTGGAGCACAAGGTGGCTGCTGCGATGGAGCAATCGACGGCACTCGAGTCGCGACTGCAAGGTCTCAGTCGAGCGCTGGAGCACCTTGAGGCCGAGCACGC
This sequence comes from Pythium phragmitis, assembly GCA_023335925.1. Classification (NCBI taxonomy): domain Eukaryota; phylum Oomycota; class Peronosporomycetes; order Pythiales; family Pythiaceae; genus Pythium; species Pythium phragmitis. The sequence goes on along the minus strand of JAADVZ010000684.1, from coordinate 9,933 downwards.
GGCGTGCGGGCAGAGAAGTCATGGCACGGGATCGGGAGAATCGCTATCGTTGCCAACAGCCCCGACAGATGCGATGGCCAAAGTTGTGGCGGATCTTGACCGCGAAAATGGCGAGCGCCGGCGTCTGGAAGCGGAGCTGCGCGCAGAGTCTCAAAGACGCTACGAGCAGGAGCAGAAGGCTGCGCAAGATTCCCACACGTGGCAGATGGCTCATCTTCAGCTGCAACAAGAACTGGATAACGTACGTACGAGCCTTGCTCAGAGCGAGGAGCAACTCAACGAGCAGAGCGAGATGATCGACGTGTTCCGCCAAGGGCAGGAGAGCGCCAAACGTAGTGCTGCCCAGTTGAAGCTTGATCTTGAACAAGCAAATCAAGAGCTAGAAGCCTTACGTGGAGTTGGTGGAGCGACCGGCAATTCGTCTCCTTCCAGCAAGCACGAGGCAGCGGCAAAGGAAATGTATCAACTGTGGGAGAAGGAACGCGCCAAAGTGCGCGACTTGAAGGTCGAGCTGGATAAACTGAAGCTGGAGCTCTCGAGTGTGCCGTCAGGAAGTACGGAGCTTGAGACTCAACTCGCCAAGAGCCATTTTGGTGGCCGTGAGCTTGAAGAGCTCGAGAGTGAGAACGCGGAACTACGAGCCAAGCTGAAGGCCATGGAGGGCGACAAGGACGGTCAGATTGCGCAACTCAATGCTGCAATGAAGCAGCAACTGGAGGAGATTGACCAACTGCGCGACCTCAGGAAGGACGTCGAAAGTACAGCCGAGGAAGCTGCTCAACAAGCCGAAGCCAAGGACAAGGTGATTGATGAGTTGAAGGAAGAGCTCACTAAAGCGGAAGAGCGAGCCAACGAACAGCGCCGAAAGAACAAGATCACCGTGACCGAGCTGGAAGACGAGATTGCGCGCATGTTTTTTGAAAAGACCGAGGCACATCGTAAATCCAAAGCAACGCTCAAGCAGGCCGAGCAAGAGATTGCGCGGACGTTCCTGGAGAAAGTCGAGCTAGAGAAGCAGATTGCAGCACTTCAAGGAACGGTCGCAGGTGACGGCGGTGGATCACCCACAGCGTTGAACGAGCCTGAAAGTACGCCGGCTGAAGGCAACAGAAGTGAGACGAGCACACCAGCACAAGACGAAGTTGAGATCGATGACGCGACCGCAATGGACGACATGTTCATCGTGCTGGCGAGTCTAGAGATCCAGTGCAACACCTTTCGCGAGTGTCTCGAAGCAGCCCGTGGCGAGCAAGGAGTCGTGGAAGCCGTGCAGATGTCGCGCAAGCGTGGCGCGCTGCTGCTGTAAACTCGAGAGCAAGTAGAGCCACTCTCAGTGCGAGAAGGGACCAGCTTTCGAACGGGTTTGTTTATTTCCGTATCAAGAATCAGCAATCGTTTGACATGTCATCGCGACGAGCCCACGAACTCTTTGCGTTCCTTGGCTTTGGCGCGACAGAAGTTTTGGTGCTGGCGCAGGGCGCGCTCCTCTTCAAACGACTTCTGGCAGAGCGAGCACGTGCGTCGCGTCACGGTTTTCGGTTGGAGTTCCTGCCAATGGGCGTTGAAAGACGCTTCGTCGGCGAACCCCAAGCCACAGATCGAGCACGTCTTGCCGTGCGTCGCAGTAGCGACCTCGACCGTGGGTTCCAGCTCTGAAGACGTCGGCGCAAGAGGTCGAAACCAGTCGGGCCGGATGGATCCGTCCTCGCCATGCTTGGAGATCTGGTGCTGACGAAGCGCTTCGTCGGTCCGAAACGAGCGGTCGCACTGTCCACACTGCTGGCGCGGCTTGCCCTGCTTCGCGACCGACGGTGCGTCGCCCGCGACGCCCAGTTCGTGGACCATGTGGACGTGGGTCTTGAGCCCCTGTGCCGTCTTGAAGCTCTTAGCACACGGGTCGCACACGAATGGAGACAGCGCTGGCGCTGGTAACACGGTCTCGATCGCTGGTGCCTCGGCGACTGAAGGTGCTGCGTCTGGAAGCTTGCGCTTGCGCGTCGGCGTGGATGCCGAAGACTCTTCAAGACCGTTACCACTCTCCTCTGTTCGCGGTGGCGCATCGCTCGCTGCCGCCAATACAAACAGCGTACTGGTCTGCTGCTTGTGCTCACCGTGGAGCAACACGCGGTGGAACGACCTGCCATTCTGGTGGCGCTTGCGCTCGTAGCTCACGGCGTACTCGTCGTCCGCATCGACGTCGTGGATCTCGTGGAGGACCGCCAACCCGGCCTTGGCCGCTCGCTCGCGGGCCTCCCATCGCGTGGGCTGGCCCTCGGCGAACGTCACGTGGATGCGCCCGCTGCCGCGCCGTAGCACGCGCTGTGCAGCAACGTAGAAATGCGAGAGCAGACTCTGGTGGCGCGGCACGTTTTCTTCCCCGCAGTGCGGGTGGTTGAAAATCACGCGATCGAAGAACCGCTCGTGGACCGCCTCGAGAACTGCCGAACGGGTACTCGTCGTCTTGTCATTGTCATTCTTATTCTCGTCCTCGCCACTCACGACGGCGTTGCGCAGCGACACTTGGAGATTCGTGGCGTCCACGCGGTGCAGCACGGTCGCGCCGAGCTCTCGGAGCTGCGCGCAGAGCCGCGCGCTCTCGGGGTACTTGGCCACGAGCTCGTCGAACGAGTCGAAGGACGTCGCGACGAGCCGAATGGCCGCGCCGTGCTTGCGCAGGAACGCGAGCGAGAACGAAAAGTTGCCGTCGCCCACCGTGAGCACATCCAGCGGACGCGTCACGTCGGCATCCGCGTTCACTGGCGACGTGGCGTCGTCGCCTGGAATGCTTGCAGCCATGACTCCACAAGCCGCCATCAACCCATGGCCAACAGGCGATGGGAATAGAAACCCCGTGGGGTACAATACGTATCCATATGTACTGATTCAACGTTTTGCGGCACTCCTGCTCACCAGCTTGCCACATGAAGCTTCAATCAATCGTGCTTCCGCCGCGTCGACTGTCGACCACGAGAATGAGCGTGAGTCACAGTGTGCGACAGCGAATAGCATGGTAGCTTGTGCTTGGACGCAATAAAGCTCAGCTTCCAGTTTGAACGCCAGTCGGCTCGTTCAAGCTTCAAGTGGCAGACGTGTTGAGGGTCTCAGTCCACATGGCATGGAAGAAACAACGTTGCCACGCGCTGGACGTTGACGACATGCCGATAGAGAACGGAGGACTCGGCCATTTGCAGATTCGCATCACACAGCATCAATGGCGTTCTCCTGGAGTGCACTCGTCGTGGCGGCGCTCAGCGTCTCGTACTACGCGCCGCAACAGGCGACTGCCGCGCCCTGCGATTTTGGCGAGCTGCCATTCCAACTCGGCGCCGTCGTTGAGCCGGCGTTTCAGTGCCAAACGGCCAGTGGCTACAGCTTCGTGCAGCCGCCGTCGCTGCCCACGGCGGCACAGCTCAAGACGATTTGCGGCAAGTGCGGTGCTCTGCTGGGAGCCATCGACAAAGCCAAGACCACTCTACCAACGTGCACACTGTCCCTGGACAGCGGCAACTCCGTGACGGTAGACAAGCTGCTGAACGGTGTCGTGCTCGAGTGCGCTCGCGCCGCTGCGAATACTGGTGGAGACGGCAGCCGCAGCCGCAGCAGCGACGGCAGCAACGGCGATGTGGAGCCGCCCGCAGGGATGGTTCCGACGATTGCACCGACCGAAGTGCCAAGCAAGACACCAGTGACACCAAAGCCTAAGAAGACCACAGCGAAACCAACCGCCACGAGCAGTGCAAGCAGCAATGCCTCAAGCGACTCGAAGGAAGAGGAGGAGACAGCCATCTCTCCGCAATCAAGCCCAGTGATCGCCAATGAGCTCACGCCGGCGCCGCAAGTCACACCGGCGACGCCGCGACCGATTGCGAAAAAGACACAGGTGCCGGTAGTGACATCCGCTGCTCCACGGAGAGGCCTGTCTATCATGAGTACCATGGCTGCGGCGACTTGCATACTGGTAGTCGCGCCGTCTTTGTTATGGTAGCCACTGTATTAGCGTACATATCTCGCTCTCCTTGTGTTGGATGATATCATGTCTATAATTTTATATCATGAATAGCATATACGTTTAGATGCGCTACAGCTCTGGTAGGAGAAGGAGAGCGTGCCAGGGCTCAATGAAGATATTGGCTCGACAGCAGGGGCATGCATAGTTCGGAGTCCGCGCTCTACACAATTCCTAATGCTACCGTACCGATAATAATAATTTTCGGTGGACCTACAATCACGAGAGAACTGGCCGCCAACAGGGCGATCAGGCAAAGGGTCAGCACTCAATCACTGGACACTCATGGCTACCAGCAAAGCGCACAACCATTCAAAGGACGGTGAAACGTGTTACGCGCCCATCAAATGATGGCTAATGTACTGAGGAGTCAGCACGCATAGGACATACTACGAAGAACAGGACAAATGGAACGCTGAGTAGCAGCGCAATCCTGTATCATCGCATCCTGGCACTTCTGCGCCTCCAGTGGAGGCACAGAAGTGCAGGTCCTGGAGGCTCCAGGACCTGAGAACTTCCATCTGGAAGAGACCACGGTTCACTGAACGTTCAGTCCATGCTTGAGATCTGGAGCTGGCACTCTCACAAGAGTGGAAAATGGCTGCACGTGGTAATAATGGACGCAGTATCCGTGTCCATGAACTGGTGAGAGAGGTCTCTTTGGAATGATGGGCACAATCCAGAGTCCCTGGCAGGAGGTCCTTCAATCTTTCGTATTGTATTACGGTATCCTCTCTGTTCAGATCATGCAGTCTCTTTTCATGATCTGAACAGGAGGATACCGTAATACAAAGTCGTGGAATCTTCCACAATGTCTCTTAAATCCGTGCACAGACGTCAATGCCCACAACACTTTCGTATGCATACTGAAATAGCACCGCATCCAGCTCCGCACCAGCTGGCAGCTCCATAGCACGGGCGGTGCTTCTGTCATGAATACATGGATCACGTGACGCCACCCTCACGCGATCAGCTCTCATTCTCGAAGGGGCTGAACTCCATTCGCTCCTCTCCCCCGCCGCGGTCCAGGAATCCGGACCCTCTCGCCGCCCGCGATTGCAGTGCCTCACTTGCCGATTCGACTCGCACGCCCCAAGCCACCACTTCTCTCTCCTCGCCACCATGAAGTTCTTCGCCGCCGCCGCTGTCGCGCTCGCTGCCTCCACTGCCTCGGCTGCGCAGTGCGAAGTCGGTCCCTTGACCAAGGACCTCGCCCCGCTCGTCATCCCGGCCACGTCCTGCCAGACGGCGACGGGCTACACGATCATCCTGCCCTCTGCCATGCCTACTGAAGCGGAGCTCGCGAAGATCTGCGCGCAGTGCACGGACCTCATCACGGCCGCCAAGGGTGCGACCTTCCCGTCGTGCACGCTCGACATTGCTGGCAAAGCTGTTGGCATTGACACGCTCTTCAACACCATTGCTGGCGAGTGTGGTGGCGCCCCTAAGGGTGGTGCCAACGCCACGGCCAACTCGACGGCCCCGGCCGCCTCGTCCGCGGCCCCTGCGGCTTCATCGGTCGCCCCGGCGCCCTCTTCCAGCGCGCCCGCTGGCTCGCACGCCGGCTCGCACGCTGGCAGCAAGGGCCCCGCCGAGGTGGTCAAGGCCCCCGCTGGCACGCCCAAGGCCCCTGCGGCCACCACGGCGGCGCCCAAGAGCGCCGGTGTGTCGGCGACGCTCGGCGCTGCCGTCGCCGTCGCCTGCTCCATCGCGGCCTTCGTGCTCTAAGTCAAGACCTGTAGTATGAATGACCTTGTGCGCTCTCGCCGCTGTTTAGATATGATTTTCCAGTTGAATAAAAAGATTTTGAGACAAAAACTTCGAGGCTTTGGATGTTTTGCATTCAGACCAATAACTTGTACGGAGCTTTTGGGGTCACTGCAACTGCCCTGGGAAGACCTACCGTGCCACTATCACTAGTACTGTAGTACCAGTATTGCATTCTTGCTTGATCCGTACCTGAACGCCGTGCATATAGCGAAGAGTTCACATGATCCGAAATCCGATGATACAGGTTGGATACATACCGGTTTTTGTACCGGTACTGTAGGAATTCAGATTACTGTTCAGTAAATCCAGAATCGAACCCAGACAACATAAACCAGCCATCATCGTGTGATGGCTAGTTTTTGTGTGCACCACATATTGTAGTACCTATTTAACGTGAACCACATTATTTCAGTACCTTCGCGAGAACGAAAAGAACCGCGATAACCGAAGAAGTGAAGAAGGAAGGAAGCATCCGCCCAAAGCCTCACGCTTCCTGCAGCGATGGAGGGCGACTACTCGGGCGTGGATCTGTCGAACCCGGACTATGAAGGAGAGCTGACGAAGCGGAGCGTGTGGCTCAAGGAGTGGCGGCGGCGCTACTTTGTGCTCAAGGGCAACAAGCTCTACTTTTGCCGTGCGGCACGGGAACCGGCTCACGGGCTCATTGATCTCGCCGACTGCCTCACGGTCAAGTCGGCCGAGGACAAGACCAACAAGCGCTTTTGCTTTGAAGTCGCGACGCCCGACAGTACGTACTACATGTACGCCGACAGCGAGAAGCTCAAGGACGAGTGGATTGGCGCCATTGGCCGTGCCATTGTCAAGTACTCGAGCTCGTTCACGGGCGACCAGGACGACGACGAGTGACGGCCGCAGCAGAGCGAAAGGAAGGCGCTCGACACACAAGCACCCACACGAACCGAATGAACGCAGCTCCCCACACAAGATCGCAATGTCGCCCGTGGCCGACGACTGGCGCGACGCTCGTAGGAGGACGAGGAAGACGAGAGAGAGAACAGGTCCCGCCATGCAAATTTTGGTGCATTTTTGCCCACTTGCCTGTATGCAAACACACACACAAAAAAACGAATGCGACGAACGATGAAGCATGAATATTGATATCCAGTCGATATATGCAAGCATGCAGATCCACACCCGCTTCCGTGGAGGTTACTTCTCCGACAGCGCCTTGAAGAGACTGGGCACGACCTCCATGCGCCAGGGCCCGGGCCCGGGCAGCACTTCGCCGTCAATGTTCATGCAGTTGCCGGCCTGGTCGGCGTCCTGCTCCACGACGAGCGCCTTGACCTTTTTGTACGAGATGAGCGGACTCTCGAGCTCGCGACCCACGAGGTACAAGAGCCCAAAGCGAATGAGCGCGCCGAACGAGCCCTTGCGTGAGATGATGAGATCGAGGTTCCCGTCCGACGGGTGCGAGTAGGCGCCGTCGGGTGCCGCATTCACGGCGCCGACGACCATGAACTGGCCCTGCTCGTTCACCCACGCACTCTCAGGGTACCGCTTGCTGCTCGCCGGGCTGCGCACGGCGCCGCCAAAGCCGCCCCACGACTTGCGTACGTGGGAAAATGACGTCGAGCCTGCTGGTCCGCCATTATTGACGGGCTCGAGAAACGAGTCGTAGACGTTGCCTTCTTCCATTTCAAACTGGTCGAGCGCGCCCTCGTCGCGAATGTCAAAGTACTTGCGCAGCACGGGCTGCGGGTCCGTGGGCACGTACCGGATGCGCCCCGAATGGCGCTTGGGCATGATCACAGCGTGCTTGGCCTTGAGGAACGCGTACCGCAGCACGCCCATCCACCGGTACTTTTCCGACTCGGCGGCAATGTCGCCGGGAATGCCCCAGCCCACGCCGCAGTAGCTGTAGTGGACCTTGCCCGGTTCGTTTTCGGCCGACGCCGTGATCACGTCGAGCGGTCGGATCTTGCGCTTGATGATGCAGTAGACGGCGGCCGCGATCGTCGGGATGCCCACGCCCTTGCCAAAGGCGTTTTGTGTGCCGGCCGAGATGAGCGACAGCGGCGTGGTCGCCACAATCTCGCGCCACTCGTGCTCGGGGCGCGAGAGTAAACCATTCATGAACTCGCAGAGCGTGCCGTCGCCGCCGATAAAGACCATGGCCTCAAAGCCGTCGTCGGCGCAAAACTGGCGGCCCATGTCGATGGCGTGGCCGCTGTACGCCGTCTCTTCGACGACGCACTCGAAATTGCCCCAGTCGAAAAACTGCTTTACCTGCTCGTGCCAAATGCGCACGGCGCGGCGCCGGCCCGAGTGCGGGTTCACAACAATCTTGATCTTGCGCTTCTCGGCAATGGGCGGCGCGCGCGCCTGCCAGCGCACGAGCTCCTGGATCGTGTGCACCCAGCGGTACGCCGTCTCGCCGCTCTCGCACAAAAAGTCGACGAAGTGGTGCTTGCGCTTGAGCGCCTTTTCGTTGTTGCGCTTGCTGCCCTTGACAAAGTAGTGCACGCGGAACGCGAGCTGGGCGTACTCGGGCGGCTTGTTCGGGTCCGCCGGCGCGATCTTGCCCGTCGACAGCGCGTGGGCCGCGACAATGTCGTCCGTGTCGATGCGCCCGGCCACGCGCGTCGCGCTGCGCTTCCACTCGAGCACGTCGCGGTCCATCGTGAGCTGGCACACGCGGCTCTTCCACTTGACGCTCGCCGACAGTTCATAGTCGAGCGGGGCCTCGCGCCTCGAGTGTGCCTAATGACATAGAAAAAAATGAGTTCTCTCGTCCCGATCCACCACGTCGGCAGCAGTAATAATATCGTACATGCACGCGGCGCACGCTCTCGCGCAAATTGCTGTCGCGTGGGTTGTCGAACGTCACGTCACCAATCGAGATTTTGCGGTGCGACAGCGCCTGCCGCGCGAGCTCGTGGGCGGCGTCGCGCGAGACGTTGCGCTCGCTCACGAACTTGAGTCCGGTCGAGTTGCCGCCGAGCCGACTGAGGCGGCCACCGGGCGACGAGGCAGCGTACCGTCGATTGGGATCAGGTTGTGAAAAGCTACGCAGGAAGCTACCGGCGTCGGGGCTGTCGCGGTGGCGAATGTCTCCGGGTGCAGACGACGGCGACACGGCCTCGTGGTACGCGTGGTCCATTTGATCGTCCGTGATTGCGGCTGATGTGACGGGCACGAAGTGCGGACGTCCTCCTCCGCCTCCTCCGCCGGTCGTGGGCGATCCCATGGTCGATTGCGACTGCATGATCACAAACTGCACGTGGTCGTGGGCGCGGGCCGAAGCAGAGTCCGAGGCCGGCGGCGGCGTCCCCATCGCCCACGCGGAGGGCGACCCGACGCTTCCCGGACTCGTCTGGTGGTCGACGGCGGCGCGTTCGGAAGCAGAGACCTCGACCGAGGCATTGGTCGGGTCGTCTGCTTTGTGTGAGCTACCCATCTTGAAGAAGAATGCACACTGCGTGTCCAGTGGCGGCGTGTAGCGGAGGCGTAGCTTTGCGCTCGGCGCTTTTTGGGTAATACGGTGCCGCAAACAGTTTCTTTTCGACTCTCAGCTGACTCTGATTGAGAATAGCGGACGGTTCAGCAGATAGGTGATCCCTTTGAACCAATCATATGGCGGAACGAGCTGACTGTCCCACATTTTCGTCCATAATCAACCCTACATGACAGAATGTGAATACGTCCGCTCGATTGTTTCGGAGTCTCGGTACAGCATCGAGCAAAATTTGTATGGGATCTCTTGATATCAGGTGGTGGGCAGTGGTGCAAGAGAAGTGCCATTTGGGCACATTTTGGCAAACCAGAGCGGGATATAATCGCATCAACCAGTGTGTTGACGCCTGCTATTGGAGCATCAGCACATCCCAAAATTTACAAGGCACACCAAAATTTAGCTTTATCCACACCAGAATTTAGCATTTACTGTACACTGGGGATGAGACAGAAGAGTACAGTGCGGGCACATATTATACTGCCACCCGGAAAAATAGACCTATTTCATCCAATTAAACGCTTTATCTGGATTCAATTCTGCCAATAGAAAGAGGATTTAAAAACAAAGCGAACGCCATTTGAAGCGCGCCATTTCGACAAAAACTCGAGGCGGGAGAGTCGAGAGAACGCCGGCGGCCCAAATTGACTGGGCAAATACTATACTGCCAAAGCGTATTTTG
>JAADVZ010000683.1:0-17594 GCA_023335925.1 Pythium phragmitis | reverse complement strand
CCCCCCCCCCCCCCCCCCCCCCCCCCCCCCCCCCCCCCCCCCCCCCCCCCCCCCCCCCCCCCTACCCCACCCCCAGGGGGGCGACAAAAACTGAGCCGGACAGTAAGTTATGAAAAGCATACAAACTTCAAGATAAAAAATAATATAATATTTAACAAAAACCTCATTTGTCCCTGGCATATCTTTCTGTCTGCCATATCAATACTTTACGTCTGAATCTGTATTGCGAGTTCTACTCAAAATTTCCGAGGCCGCTCCAATCAATCACGCGAGCCCAATCGCTCCTGAATCGCTCCAAGTGATTCAGGAGCGATTGGGTTCGCGTGAGTTTTGGCTTGGAGTCCAAGCCAAAACTCAATACAAAAGACCACATAGGGTTAGGCTAATAGAATGTGATAAATGAACCCAGACATATGAGTCTTTTTGGCAATGAGAGCTCTGATCGATTCTCTGAGAACCAACCCTGATTGGAAAATTTGGCTGGAACAGTCGATACGGATATCGGCCGAAAATGACTGCAGCCAAACAGAGCATTAGGAAAATGCCTTCGGGATTCGCAATGAAAATAGAACGCGTACTCCAAAAAAAAGGCACCGAGACACACAACTTTCAAAAAGGAGAGAGCCTTTGAAGAAGTTGTTGAATATCAAGCGTGGACTAAGAGCAAATTATTGTGAGCAAACCGAAGCACGAAAAGCACATGGACTTGTGGAAAGGTGACACCACTTGAACCTATCCCTACGGGTCGCCCTTGGCCATTTTTCCTTTTCAGCGAATAAGCTGTCGAGGTCGCATAATTTCGTCCGTATGTGACTTGCCAGGCAAGCGCCAGTTCAGTTCCATGGTCAGTGACACTATTATTATAATATCACTGCCACTGACACGGCCAGGGGTTTGGTTTACACCCCGATCCCCTTTACCGTTGGGTTCTTTTGCATTGTGTGCAAGAAGATGTCCAATCCGTTTGCTTACGGCCACCGTAACCGAGTGGGTTACCTACTCACCCAGCCACCAGCATCCGGAGATCCAGACTCTCAACTTCCTCCGGATCAGAGGCCACCTTCTTTCCTCTCTTTCGCACATTTCCCCATCGTCCTCCATACGCCACCTCGTTCGCCTTCATGCGTCTCCCGTTCTTGACGCTCTCGCTCGCGGCAGCGGCCTCTCTCGGTGCGTAATACCAACGAACTCGCCGTCTGCCGGTCGAAACTGACTTTGTCTATATATGCAGTCCACGACGCCTCGGCGGCCGACGCGATCTGCACGGCGTTCAAGACGTGCTACCAGAATGGCGGCATCAAAAAGTGCGATCCGGCCAAGACCGTTTGCCCGCCGTGTATCTCCGAAGGTGTCTTTACGTACTCGTGCTACATGCGCGGCGACAACGGCAAGTGCCCGGCCGACACGACCTACTGTCCGCGTACGTTTCCTTCTCGCTTTGTGGACAAGGAAATGTTGCTGACAGTCAATTCTCTTTATCTCAGCCGCCGACAGCTCTGGCAGCGGATCTGGACCAACGCCCACGCCGACGCCGACGCCGACCCCGACCCCATCGCCGACCCCCGAGCCGACGACCGCAAAGCCGACCAAGACCCCAAAGCCCACGACGGAAGCGCCGAGTTCCAGTAGTGACTCCTCTAGCGACGACACGCCTGCCCCGACGACAAAGAAGACGACAGTCAAGCCCACGACGGCGCCCAAGCCGTCGCCGACGCCGCCACCTTCGTTTCAGCAGACGCCCGCACCAACGCCGCCCCCGACCGAGGTCCAGACAGCGGCGCCGCTGGGCACGTCCACGCCATCGAATGCCCAGTCAAAGACGGACGACTCGTCCAGCAGCAAGATGCCGCTGATCATCGGCATCATTGGTGGCGCCATCGTCGTGATGGCCGTGCTGGGCTTTCTCATGTGGAAGCGGCGCAGCGACGACGACGATGACTCGGACGACGAGTACCAGTTCAATCCGCCCAAGCCCGCGGCGCGCGCGCCTGCGCCCGGCCCCGGATCGGTCGGGACGAGCTCGTCGTACAACAACAGCGACCCGATGCGGGTGCCGACGTCCCCGAGTGGCGGTGCCGCCGCGGCGGGTGGCGGTCTCTACGGCGCCAGCAAGTACGGCAACGTGGATACCGCGAGCAAGTACGCCGGCAATGCCCCGAACCAGTATGGTGCGAACAACGCCAACCAGTACGGCGGCAACCAGTATGGCGCGGCCCCCAGTAACCAGTACGGCCAGTACGGTGGCGCTGCGGGGGGCTCCAAGTACGCGACCGACTATGGCAGCCCGTCGAGCATTAACGGCAGCAACCGCAGCATGTTTACGAGCGGTCAGCAGCCGACGTACGACCGCCACAGCCCGTCTGATAGTCTGAGCAGCAGCGAGGACCGCCGTGACGTGTGGGGGAACGCCGTGGGCGGGAACAACTATAACCAGCCGTCGGCAGCAGCGAAGGCAGGGAACGACTACCCCACACATCAGCCCAAGCGAACGCTAAGCAATGTGTCGGTCGAGTTCTAACAGGGATGACAAGCATACGCATTGTGTTGAGACTGGTTTGCGTTGTACGACTGCGCCGTGTGAGACGCGGAGACTGCCATGCGGTCCTGTAGAAATAGTAGTAGTTGCCGTAGAAGTGCTGGAGCAGCAAAAAGGAAGGGAAGCCAAGGACGCCCGACCCGTAATCGTCAAATGCGTGAATCATTCTACTTCGAGTGCATAGAGCGTCAAGGCCACCTGCGAGCCAAAGCCCGCGGCGAACCGCAGGGCGTACTTGTGCGCATAGGCGCCGCCCCTAGCGAGGCGAAGCTTCACGCCCAAGTGCGGGTCATGCGTCTGGAAGTGGACGACCGGTGGCACGACCCCTCGTCGCAGTCCTTCCACCGCGGCGACGTCTTCAAAGGACACGCCCATGGCGTGGGCCGTGAAGCCCTTGGTGTTGGTGATGAGCAGCTGCTCGACGAGCGCATCGTCCCCGAGCGCACCACGCAGCGCGCTGACCTCAGCGAACGCGCAGGACGACGTCGGCGACGCGTTCGTGAACGTCTCGTGGCTGTAGTACACGCCGTGGGCCACAAACTGCGCGCGCGTGATGCCATGCACCGTCTCCATCTCCTCGAACAGCGCGCGCAGTTCTTGGGTCACATGGTCCACGGCAATCGAGGCGCCGTGGAACGCCGAGTTGGCGTACCGCGCCGCCAGCAGCCGCACGACCCGAGGCCCACGCACAGCACTACTAACGGGTCCTTGAACGGGCGCTTCGAGCACGAGCGCCGCGGCGCCACTGCCCACAATCATACCATTCCGCTGCGCGTCAAAGGGCCGCGCCGCCTGCTCGACCGTAGCTGCCGTGGACGCTGCGCCCAGCACACGAAAGCCGCTGCCAATGAGCGGCAGGAGCGTCTCGCTACTCGCAACGTCACTCGCGACGACCACGACGCGATGGCACTTTCGGAGCGTGAGCCAGTCGCGGGCCATCGCGATGGCCTGCGTCATGCCGGCGCACGCAGCGTTGACTTGGGTGTTCGGACCTCTCGCGCCAGTGATCTGCGCGAGCTGCGCGTTCGCGAGCACGAGCAGACGGAACAGCAGCTTCCGGTCCAGTTCGTAGGCCGACGGAGCATCGTGGAAGCGAGTGATCTCCGTGGCCGTGGCGTGCATGGTCGGGAACGACGTGGCGTAAATGACGCCGGTCGTCGGTGCCAACGCAGGCGCAAGCTGCCAGTCACTGGCGGCAGCATGGATACTTTGGGTGCCCACAAGACCGGCGTCTCGCATGGCGTTGAGCCCCGCGGCGACGCCGAGTTGCGTTGGCTCGCCCATGGCGTCGACCATTGACGACGGGAGATGGTAGGGTGCAGCCGTGAGGTCTACGCTGGGCGCGAGCGCCGCGAGCTGGATACTGTCGCTGCGTGAGGCCACGCGGAGCCGCTCGACGAGTCCAGGGGATCTCTTGAGCTGCACAATATTGCGCTCGAGCATGGTGTCGATGGCCTCGTCACGGAGCTTCTCGATGCAGTTGTCTCCACGCAGCAACGCGTCCAGGGGCGAGGAATCGTCCGCGTGGTGTCGGCCTGGAAGGAGAGCACTGACACCAGAGACATAGGCGCAAGCAGCACTGGATTCAGCCACGGCGGCGGCCGTGCCGTTAACAATGGGTTCTACGGTCTCACGAGTCTTACGCGCGTACGTGCGTCGAAACTGCGCATCAATGGCCTCGAGGTAGTACGCGCCGTCAAAGAGCCACTCCAGCGACTGCGCCGGCGTGACCGAGTGCTGCCCGTGGAAGCGCTCGCGCTGGTCCATGAACTGCTCGTACTCGGCCGCAGGCACGCCCACCCGCTCCTTGAGACGCTCCGTGATCTGGAGCTTCTCGGCCATGGCCGTGAGCGAAAAGCGCGGGTCGGTCTCGTCGCCAACCGTGCGGCCGTGGATCGCAAACATGGTCGACATGCAGCCCGAGCCATAGGAAAACATGAGCGCACGCTTGCCACTAAACGCTGCGCCCTGCGACGCCACGAGCGTGGCCAAGTTGATGTAGATGGACGCCGTGTACGCATTGCCGATCAGCTTGGCCGCAGTGTAGCATGGCTGCGCCATCTTGGCGTAGAGCTCGCCGCAGGCCTCGCGCGACGCGAGGTCGAGTTCGCGGTCCGTGTACGTCTTTTCCAATGGCACGTCGCTCCAACGGTTCAACTTGGAGGCCGGGTCGGCGCCCGCGCCCTGTCGCCGATAGTCCAAAAAGAAGAGCTACATCCATAAAGACCAAGAGGTCAACGCCTGCTCATGCACATGATACGGAACAGAGACTCACGCGCGAGAGCGATCGCTGGACGAGCTTATTGTACGGCGAGTGGAAGACGGCAAAGTCCAAGTCCGTCAGGCGCGTGTCCGTCTTGCTCTTGTCGCAGAACAACTGATAGCACGTGTCGAGTGCGCGGAGGTAGCACGTCTGCGAGAGGCGGCCGTCCACGGTCGGAAACTCGACGCTCGGGTCGGGCTTGTAAAAGTCCCAGATATGCGACGAAAACGTACCGCGCGCGCGCGCATCCACGACCAGCGGCGCGTTTGGACCAATGAGCATGGCGGCGGCGCCGCAACCGCCCGTGGGGCGCGCCGGGCCCTTGGCGTACACGGCAATGTCGGTGGCCACGACGATCGCGAGGCGGCCGTCCCACGCCGAACTCTCGACCCACGCGAGCGCGTTAAAGAGCGCGGCCGTGGCACCGTAGCACGCGTTGACAGTCGAGACGCCCTCGATACTCGTGTTGCCGCTCGGCTCGAAGAGCTGCATGAGCACCGTCTTGGTCGACTTGCTCTTGTCCACGAGCGACTCGGTGCCGACCTCGAGGCGGCCGATCTCGTCTGGGCGGATGCCGTACTTCTCGAGAAGCTGCGCGACGACCGTG
Source organism: Pythium phragmitis (assembly GCA_023335925.1). Classification (NCBI taxonomy): domain Eukaryota; phylum Oomycota; class Peronosporomycetes; order Pythiales; family Pythiaceae; genus Pythium; species Pythium phragmitis. The sequence continues at coordinate 12,188 of JAADVZ010000683.1, read as the reverse complement.
AGCGCGATCGAGTTGACGTCCTCGCGGTCGCCCGTGAAGCTCATGGCGTCCTGGCCTAGTCCGAGCGTGTACTTGCCGCTCGGGACGCCGTCAAAGACCTCGAGGTCGCGCTGCGCGACATACGTCTTGGGGAAGTAGACCTCCATGGCGAGGATGCCGACGTTGGCGGGGCGTGCATCGGCCATGGCAGAGGACGAGCAGAGACGAGAATGGAGATCGAGCGCTCTTGGTCGTCTACAGGAAGACGGACGCGCGAGCGGCGGCAACCCCACGTTTGCGTCACAGACCCATGGCAACCAAAGGATCTGAAGACAAAAGACGTTGAGATACACTGCAACGTGTCAATAAAGGGTAGGGTGAGGTCCAATGTGTTCACGCCCCGTCACGATGATGCGTTTTGGGTTGGAAGTCCAACGCGTGGGTAATCTCGAATCTGGGACACATAGGCAGGCTCCATCCAGGCTGGCGCCGCTTTGCCTTCCACCCACTTCTTTTAGTCGGCACTTCTTTGAAGATTCTGTTCATGGACCATTTGTCAGAACAATCGGATATATCACAGGACCGGGCTTTGAACTGGATTCCCCCGAGTTCCAGCTGCCGGTTTTGGGGGCGAGCAAGCGAACGGAGGCTGGCAATACGGTAATGGCGCATCATGCTGGTCGGCTCGGCAGGGCATGACAATTGCGCCACCCCACCCTGCTATCGATTCGGGTGGCGAGCAAGGCAGACTGATCCGTCAGCCGGCAAGGCGAGACAGGGATCCGATCATGCCGACTTCAATGTGACGCACGGAGTGCTGGCATGAGCCTGTTGGCGTATTGGATTCTGCATTATGTATTGTGCTGCTGGATAGTCAAGAACAACCCAAAGCGGGGCCGCTGAGTCCAGTGAACCTCGTGAAATCCTTTCTCCAGGTGGTCGAAGCGAACAGCATTTTCCCAGTTGGAGACTCCACAAATTCCAGCTGAGAGTGATTCAAACTGGCCACCTCGCATAACATGCTGAGTTTTTTTCTTTCTCAGCAAAGGTTCCTTTCTTCCTGGTGAATTCTGAAGAACTACCGTAGAATTGACGTCAGCAACCGTTGTTCGGATATGCGTGGGTTTGGTTTCGGGACTTGAAACGCACTTGTTCAGCTCGGGAGAGAGCGCGCGCTGATGGCATGAAAATGCCCATGAATCGACTGCAAATACTTGCCAGAAAGGTCTTGAACAGCGTCGCACTGGAAAGTGACGCCCCTTCAGTGGGTGCAGTAGCCATGCAGCTTCTCCCTTCGGACTACTGTAGACTATAAAGTGGTCAGAAGCGACCATCATTCGTGGCTGGATCTTTCAGCTCTGCTGAACCTCAATCCAAGCATCGTTGGACAGATATAGCGAAAGTGTACCCACCCGAAAAGACAAGAACAAAAAACCACCCGAGCAGAGAACAGTTGGTCCTATTTGATGGCGAGTGAAGGATGTGTGGGATTTTCTGTGTGGGGAGTCCTCACTGGAGACCACTGGTGGAAACCAGTCGCTTTAGTATTCGATCGCTTGGGTTCATTGCCCAACTAAGTCAAGGGCGAGTCGGCACAGCAGATGCAGTCGAAGAGTCCACTCACATGTCGCTGGTAATGCAAAGCTCTATATCTCACGCGGTATCAAGCTGGGAGAGGGGATAAAAAAGTGTTTACACACCGCGCAAACAGGCTGAAAATATACAACTAAATCAGTGGACTAGATCCTCAAGTCACTGTGAAATTGAGTGAGGCTGAGTTTGATATACTACCTTAAAGGGGCGAGGTTTTCCCAAGATTCAAGGAGTATTGCTTGAGAAGGGCCATGACGCGTCATTACGTCAAGTTAGTAACTGCCCAGCGTGGCTTTGTGGGGATGACTGTGCGCTGCATCGTCCCAAGCGACAGCGAAAGCCGCCCATGCGACGTGTGCAGAGGATGGGGCCCAAAAGGGTTGGGGTGTGTCGCGTCCAAGTTGGCATTGTGCCGAGTCCTCCCAGTGCAAAAGGCGTTAGTTGTCCCATCCCTTGTCCCCCACCCAACCGCGCTCTTCTGCTGAGTCAGTCGTCTCCACCCACATTCCTCAACAGAAACAAAGGCACAACCCCTCCGCTCTTCGGTTCATTTCCCAATCGCCCCTCTCGTCCCCTCGACGGCAGAGATCCTCCATCAGACATCATGCCGAATGGGTTCTCGTCCACCGTCGCGCGCTTCTTCCGCGCGTTCCACCGCCACGACCATGGCGACCCCACCGATAGCGACACGACCTCGTCCTCCATGACGTCCTGTTCCTCCTCGTCTTCATTGGCCGCGTCCAGTCTACTAACAGCCGGCGCCGGCCGCTCGCCGCCCAAGCAGACGCGGCTCCCCAGCAACTTTACGCGCCACGTTCGCCAGCTCGTCGACTACGTTTCGCTGGTCGCCAAGCTGCGCGCCGCGACCCCGGCGGCCTCGGCCTCGTCCACCGCGCGCCGCCACGCTGCCGCCGCCAAGGCGCTGGACCGCATCGCACAGACGCTTAAAGCTCGAGACAGCAACGACCAGTCAGGCACGCGCGCCGTGCCGCTCAACGTCGCGCTGGAGCAGCTACTGACCGTGTGGGAGTGCGTGCTCCAGTGTCTTGACCTCTCGCGCGCCGTGGCCGGCAGTGACAGTGCTGTGCCCGCGCCATCGCCGACCGAACGGCTCAGCACGACCAGCTCGACGTCGTCTTCCAGTGGCGACGACGCGACGCGGCTCGAGTCGGCCGCGCGCCGGCTGCTGGCGCTGCTCATCCAGCAGCGCGAGTTTGACATTGCGCTCATGGCGCTCGGCCGCGGCGAGTGCAACGTCCACCAGAACGACAGCACGCGCAAGCGCAGCATCGTCGTGCAGGACGGCAGCCTGCGCCTCGACGAGCTGCGCGTCTCGATGCGCCAGTCGCGCCGCAACTCGATCAACCTCAAGCGCGCGCCGGCGCCGCGTCCGCTTCCGTCCAAGCGCGACGTGTCCAAGACGAGCGACGCGCCGCTGTGCGTGCTCTCCAAAAAGTACTTGGACCTCCACCAGACCACGCTCCGGCTTCTCCAGGACGTTCACTCGGCCTCGGGCGACAGACTGGAGTCGCGCCACGAGCGCCAGGGCACGTCGGATCGCGCGCTGCTGCTGCAGCTGCTCGCGGCGTCGTACATGCGCGTGCCGGCACTGCGGGACGCGATGCTCGCGGGCTTTCAGCTGTTTGTCGGCAAGAGCACGGGTCGGCGACACAAGCTGCTGGCCCGCGAGCAGCGCCGTCAGCGCTCGACGTCCAAGGCCCATGCCATGGCGGCTTTTGCACGCAACCGCAGCGTGACGCTGCAGGACGAAGTCAACGTTGCGCTCTTCCGCTGGACGCAGAGCCTCAGCTCCAAGTGCCACGCGAGCGTCGCGCCGTACAACCGCGAGGGGTACTGGACCAAAGAGACGCGCCACCTCACATCGGCCATGCGCAGCAACGTCAAGTTTCAGCGCGTGCTGCTCGCACAGCTCATGGACCACTTCCTGACGGTGGGCGGCGCGGCAGGCATCGACTGGAAGTGTCTGCCGGGCGCGACGACGCTCAAGGAGGCCCTGCTGACCATGACCGAGTCGGTCTACACGAGCCAAATCAAGGCGGCGGAACAGGCGCTCCGTGAGAAGCAGGACGGCGGCGACCACGGCGAAGGCTCGGCGCTCAAGTCGGAGACGGAGCAGTCGTTCTCGCTCTCGACACCCGACGACTGGACCGTCGGGCTCTTTCTGCAGCAGACCATGCGCGTGCTCGCATACAACTCGTTCATCATCCACGACTGGATGATGACGATTCTCCACAACACGAACGCGCTCGTGGCGACCCACGTGACGCTGTGCCTGCGGTACTTGAGCCAGCTCCTGACGGAATTTCCGGCCTACTTCTCCGAGGACACCACGAGCGCGTCGTCGACCGTGCTGCTGCAGATCTTCACGCAGCTGCTCGCGTCCGACCATTACGAAATCCTCCGCAACACGGAGCTCTTCCTCATGAAGCACTTTGGCGGCCTGTCGGTGACGCTGCGCGAGTCGCTCGTCGCGGTCTTTGCCGTCGAATTCAAGCGGCTCTTTCTCCACTGGAACCGCGACGTGCGGTTCTGCTTCTACCACATGCTGCTCTACCTCACGTACCCCGGGAACCGACTCGTGCTGGGTGCGACCTCGGATGAGCTGCTCATGGGCGCCGAGGCCTCGTTCCTCTTCGAGATCCCCGGGCTCATTCGCCACTCGACGTCGGCGGCTGCGATTCAGTGGGAGGCGTTCGACAAGCCGCTCTGCGAGCTCGTCACGTTTGTCAACCGCACGGTCAAGCAGGCCGCCACGAAGAAGTCGTTGGCAGCGTCGTCGGCGTCCACGCAAATGACCCGCAGCCGTCCCGACCAGTCATCGTCATCCACGACGACGCGCATGAGCATGACAATGACGCGCCGCTCCAAGCCGGCGACCCGCGCGAGCCTCGGGGCGCGACCGAGCCAGTACGGCCGAGCTTCGCTGTCACAGTCGCAAGGCCCGCTATCGCAGGGGCGATCGTCCATGCATGCGCTGCCGGCGGCACCGCCCAAGTCGGCGCCCAGCGTGCTGCAGACGCAGACGCAGCCGCCCCCACCGCCCGCGTGGATCCAGGCGCTCCCACTCCTGACGGTCCAGCGCTCCGTGCAGGAGTACCGCCGCCACGTCGAGACGTACTTCGCGTACGCGCGACAGATCTCCATCCACGAACCCGTGCCGACGCCCATGCTGCAGACGGCAAGCCGGTCGTAGACGCTGGTTTTCAGCCAATTATATTCAATAGAACCCTATTTATCATTCAATATAAACCAATCGATTGTAATCTTGAAGTCGACAATTTCAGCCAATAAGATAACGCATAACCGAATATTTCTAGCCAATCAGAGACGACTGCAATGGGGAGACGATCGTCAGTGTCATCTTTCTGGATGCATCCATCCATCTTCTGGACATCTGGCCAATGCTGCGCAGCTATCGCGTCTTCTCGACCGTCCGACCACGAGTGCTCTGCTCTCTGGACGAACTGAGGAAGCGCAACGGAATTGCGATCAAGTTCCCACTCGTAGTGTCGACGGAGCCGCCAGCAGACGGGAGCAAGCGCCCGCGGAAGACCGCGCGTGGCGGCCGCACGGGCTTTGTCTTCTTCTGCGAGACCACGCAGGCGCCGCGCGCGTTTGTCAACAGGTACGATACGATGCAATACAAACGGAGAGATGCCGTCGTAGTACGTAGTAGAGTGTGGGTTCTGATGTTTGATGCCTTCTACTCAGCTGCCCGCACGCGCTGCTCGAGCTCGACCTGGACGACAGCGACTTCTTCTGCGACGGCTTTGTCCAGTGCAAAGCCCACGGCGCGTTCTTCGACCCTCGTAAGTCCAACGCGCTCCATAGTCATTTCCAATGGGGGAGTTGTCTTTTAACGAACGAGAGCCTGTGGTCAGTCACGGGCATTTGTCTCCAAGGCCCCGCGGCCGCACGGCGAGGCCGACTCGACAAGCAGCTCGGCGTGCGCCATTTCGTTCTCCACTGTCTTTCTGGTCGCTTCCACACTTAACGCCCTCTCGTTGCTATTTCTCTCTCATTGTTCCTAGGCGTTAACGGAGCTCCCTGTTCGCGTCGAGGGATCCGAGGTCGTACTGGTATCTGCATCCACATTGCGCGAGCCCACCTGTCCACGGACCCAACGCAGTGACCAAGAGTGGCGCGACTACCGCGTGAAAAGACAGCAAGAGCTGGCGACGGTGTTGGCGGCACGGCACGACGACGTGCATCGCATGCAGGAGAATCTCCACGCCAAGACCATGGCGCGGCTGCGTCAGTACGCAAAGGTTACTACCACAAAAAGACGAGACGAGGAGGAACCGTAATTGGGCTCATTCTGACCCCGACAGAGATGCATTCCTCAGTGCCTTGGCTTTTAATTCGTCCAGGAAGCTGCGTGGCGTCGCTGTCGGCACTGACGTTGCTGGTGCTGCTCGAGCGCTGGGTTCTTCAGGCGAAATGCTCGCTGACCGTTTCGCTCGAAGCGCGAGTTCCTCGAGAAACCCCATCTTCTTGGGTGGCTCTTTCGCTGGCACGTCGTCCGTGTCATGGCCATCACTGCCGCTGCTTCTCGTGGCAGCTCGGCTCTTGATCTCACTAAACAAGTCCATTTGGCCCGTCGCTTTGGTCATCCCAGGCCGTTGCAACGGCGGGTCGCATGAGTCAGCGTCCTTAGCTTTCATCTCGGTGGCACCACTGGCCTTGCGTTTCAGTTCGCTCAGGAAGTCAAGCTTCACGGCCGTGGGCTTGCTGGTCGTGGTGCTGGTCGCAGCGGCCGCCATAGAGCAGCTGCTGGTCTGCGCCTGCTTCTCGAGCAGTGCCAGCAGCGCCTTCGACTTGGGCTTGGCCATGACAGGCTCTGCGGCTGTGATGCTGCCTCGTGTACGATCCTCTGCCCTTGTCGTTCGTTCCGCAGCGTCTGGTGGCGGCGGCCGTCTCCGCTGGAACGGCGGTACCGCTGCCGGAGGATCTTGAGCAGGAGCGGTCGATGAAGCAGTCGCGCCGGGGCCAAAGATCTCAGTGACGGGCAGTGTCGTGTTGCTCTTTGTACGGCGCTGGCTGCAAAAGTCGTTTTGCAGAAACCGCAAGACCTCGGACGCCACGCGCAGCGATTTAACGCGGCGAAAGCCGGCAGTCTCCTCCGTTGTAGCCGCGCCGTCAGCTGCAGTGTCACTGTCGACCACGACCGAAGACGATGTCTCCGTCGTATACTCACTCGACGACTCCCGTGGTGATGCCGGTTCGGCCACGATCACACTCTCAACTAATGGCACCACCGTCACTGTGGCAGAGGCGACAGAAGACGAGGCAGGAGCAGTCTCGCCCACGAGCCCTTTGTCTCGGTCCGCAATCGCCTGGCTCAGCTCAAGGCGCCTCGCCTGGGCCTCTTCTTCGACCGACAGCTTCTTGAACGCGGCCCGCGCACGCGGCTTGAGTTCCATCTCGTGGGGAAAGGGGCCTCTGATCCTCGTGGCTCGTGTCTCCGCATCGAGTGCTCGGATCTTGGCCGCTTCGTCCAGCAGCTGCTCGTACGACGGTGTCTGGGTATTCCACTGCCGCTCGGCGTGGTCGATCTCGGACGCCAGTGCGTCGCGCGTCTTGGTCAGCTTGTGCAGCGCCTGCTTGGCATCGTCACGCAATCGGATCAGCGTCGCCTTACCAAACTGCTGCTGCAGCTCGTCCGACCGCGCGTCCTCAGCGGTCGCGAGGTACTCGCTCTTGGCGGTCGGAATCTCGACAGACTCGAGCGCAAACTTCTTGTCCTTTTTATGTGCAAGCCGTTGCCGTTGCAGCTCGAGCTTGTCGATGCGGGTCTGAATCTCGTCGTTCGTCGGGTACCGATACACGGTGTTGAGCAGCTGCCTGTCGGTCAGCGGCTTGAGTGGCACGTCGGCGCGGGTGCCCCTGGTCGGATCCCAGCCGGCCTTGATGGTCTCGCCACTCTGCTGCTTGACGAGCAGCCGCACGTGGTCCATGAACTGCCGCTTCCACTCGGCCTTTTTGCCGTCTTTGTCAAACTCAAAGCTCTCGGGCAAGACGGCACACACGGCACGCAGCTCGTGGATGTCGTAGCTCGTGAAATTGAGAAAGTACGGCGCGCTCTCGACGGCCAAGAAATTGTCGCGCGATATGTCGCTCTCGTGGGTGACGAGCCAGTGGAGCAACCGGTTTTGTTTGATGTACAACGCCAGGTCGTACGTAAAGAAGACGCTGCCTCCGCTTAGTTCGCGCACACGCTCGAGCAGTGTGTCGACTGTGATTTGCTGAATATCGTGCGGCACGAGACTGCGCAGCAGCCGAAGACTCGCGGCGTTGGCGTCGTGCTGCGTGAGCTTCCACTGGCGCTCGCGCGCCGCGGTCTCGACGGCAAACTCCTTGGACTGCTCCTTGCGGGTCTTCCACACTTCGATCTCCCGCAGCAGCTTCTCTGACTCGGCCTCTTTGCGCGCGATCTCTTTGGCCTTGGAGCCCGTGAATCGCTGGGCCGTCAGGACCCCCTGTTCGCATAGAGCGACCAGCTTGTCGCCGCTGCACTCGGGGATGCACCGCAAGACGGTGAGAAATGCCGTGCTCGCGTCCGCCGCGTTTGGCGACAGGAACTGGAACTTGGCACACGCTGCAGCCAGCGTCTCGGTCTCTTGACCCAGCATCACGAGCAACTCATTGAGCTTGGTCATCTCGTCTTTGAGCTGCGTCTGCGTCTGCAGAATTCGCTGCTGGGCGTCGTCGACCCGCTGCTGGGCAGCGACCAGCGCATCGTCCGCGTGGGCCGAGCCGTCGCCTCCGCCCTTGGCGACCTCGAGCTCGCAGGCGATCCGCGCGTCGAGTAGCTCTTTCTTCCGTTGGATTAATTCGCCCTGATAGCCCACGAGCGTGGGCTTGAGCTCCGCGACAAGGTGGTTCTGCTTGGAAAGCTCCCGCATTTTCCTGACGAGTGCCGCGCTGGCTTCGTCGCACGGCGTCTCCGAGAGCATTTGGATCTCGTGGAGAAGGCGGTCGTAGTGTTCTTCGGCCTCACACAGGTGGCGGTCCGCGGCCTCGTACGCATTGCCCTTGGTGCTCTCGACTTTCCACTGGAGGTCCTCATCCGAGAGCCCGAGCGAGTTCTTGAGCACAGTGATCTGCTCCACGAGCCGATCCATCTTGCTGTCACGACGCTGTGGCATGGCACCACCAGTGCCGTCGGTACTACTGCTACTACTACTCCCGCCACTGCCATGGGAGGGCTGACTGTGTCCACTGCGGATGGGGGACACGCTTGGACGCTTCCGCATGCTGCCGTCGGCGACCAGTGGTGACGACGTGCGCCGTGAGACGGGCACGAGCACGGCCGGCGGGGGTGGGACCAGCGTCTCGCTTGGGCGTGTGGGCGACGGTGCCTGGTGAATGCTGGGCTTGGCAACCGATCTGGCTGACACATGAAAGCTCGGGCGGCGGTGGAGTAGTTGGTGCTGACTGTCGGAAGGTAGAGCGCCCGTGGTCGCGACGCTCGGCCGTCGCTGCGTCGCCTGAGACGACGGCAGCACAGCCGCCGAGGACACTGAGTGGATCAGCGCCGGTCCGATCTTGAGCGTCTTGTTGAGCAGTTGTGTCGCGATCGCACTCTGGCGGCGCTGCGGCTTGGCAACTTTGGCTCGGGAAGATGCAGCGGTCGGCGCAGCCTTTGTGCGATGGGTGCCGCCAGTGGCAGACCGCTTGACAGGAGTAGATGAGGTGAAGCTGCCACCAGCAGTGGCAGCGCGATGATGGCGTGGCGTCAGCGCGGCGGCTGTGGCGCCTCCGGATCGTGTCGAGATCGAACGACCCGTTGCGCTGGTGGATCGGTGGTGCAGGGATGTTGGCAAAGCCCGATAGCTCCCACCATTCGCGCTCCCAGACCGACTGAGCTGCGCTGTCGTCGTCGCTGTCGCCGATACCTGTGGCTTGTTCCTGGCGGCCGGCGGCGACTTGTGGAGTCCAAACTGCTGGTAGACGTGGTCTTTGTGGACGAGCTGGTCCACACCCTGTGCGTACAGCCGCGTGTACGCGCTGCACGACCCGTCTCGCTCGCGGAAGCGCAGCTGCTCGACGGGCGCGGGCGGCGGCGCCGCCGCTTTGGACGACGAAGAACCCGAGCGGCGCGGCACGTCCTTTGGCGGCGAGGGCGCGCGCGTGGTGTGGGTCGACGTCCGCTTCATAGTGGGCAGACGAAGAGAATTGCAGGGCGACCGCCATGGCTGTGGATATCCTCAGTGCCGGACCCAGCAATAGCATGTGGCTACATTTTTGCCATTCCACAAATAGCTCTTCACGTGGTCCACACATGGTACCCACCTTCACCCACCCGAGTTAACGCTAATTCAATACAAATAATGCGTCATTGATTGTCATTGCTTCAATCAATAGAGTAATCAGTGGATGCTAAAGTCACACACTGAGATAAGAACAAACCACACGTGGCGTCAACCCAAACTGGGTGCCAAGAGCTCCTTACCTTCCCTCGTCTTCCGCGCTGCCATTGCTCCATTTTCTCTCGTCCACCATGGCGGACGTTGACGCCCCACGCCTCATCTGCGCGCCCTGCGCCGCCATCAGCGACGCCAGCGCCTCCGTCTGCGACAAGTGCAGCGCCGCCCTCACCAAGCCGACAGTCTTTGACTGCGCGCGGCTCGGCATGCTGCCCGAGCTCCAGCAGCTCATCGACGAGGTCCGCTTCTGTCCCTCTCTCTCTCTCGGTGGCGGGTGTACACCACTTTTGCTCACCAGCCCCTTCTGTATACTGTATCACCAGGACCCGCTCTTTGACGTGAACGCTCCCGAGCCGTCGACGCAGGCGACGCTGCTCCACCACGCGGCCATCAACTCCAAGATGCGCGTGCTCGAGTACATCGCGCGCGAGTTCCGCGACGCGCTCGACGTCGACGCGCTCGGCGGACTCGAGCTGCGCACGACGCCGCTCTTCTGGGCGGCGTACCACAACCACATTTACGCCGTCGAACTGCTGCTGCGCAGCGGCGCCGACGCGGCGTTCACGGACGCCAACGGCTTTTGCGCCTTTCTCGTGGCCGTGCACAAGTGCTTTCCGATCCTGGCGGCGTACCTCGTGGCCAAGGGCACCGCCATTGACGTGCGCGTGCAGGACGCGAGCCGCCGCACGGCGCTCATGCTGCTCTGCCACCACCAGCGGTTCCACGTCGACTCGATGCGCATGGTGCTGAGCCTTGGCGCCGACGTGGACGCCCAGGACGCCGACGGCAATACCGGTACGTACGAATCCCCTCGCGGTTGACCCCCCCCCCCAGGAGTTACTCAATGGATATCTCCTTTCTTTTTCGTACGGACAGCTCTCCACCACGCCGTGATGAGCGATCTCGGGCTCGCCGTCAAGATGCTGCTGGACAAGCGCGCATGCGTGACGACCCGAAACGCGGCGGGCCAGACGCCGCTTGACGTGGCGCGCGCCGCGCTCGACGACCGGTCGCTCGCGCGCCACTTGCTGGAAGAAGACGCGCAGCTGCAGCAGCTCGCGCGCATGACGCGCTTGCCCAAGCAGTGGCTCGAAGACAACGTCTTCAAGCTCTCGTTCCTTGTGCCGTGGCTCGTGCTCCCGGCCTTTGCGTGGATTCTCATCACGACCCACGGCGTAGCCTCCATCTTCCTCAAAGAGGCCATCCTTCTGACCACGGCGTTTGGCGCGTTGAAGGTGCTGCAGCGCGGCACGTACGGCGACAAGCGCAAGGCCGCGGCGCTCATGCTCGGCATCAACGTCGCGTCCGTCTTCTGGCTCGTGGTCTGCTTCCCGGGGCTCGCGCGCGACGCCGGCGTCGGCCTCGGTTTCCAGCTCGCCATCTACACGAGCGCCTCGCTCATTCTCGTGTTTCTCTACCTCACGGCGGTCACGGACGCCGGCACGGTCTTTACAACGTACCGTGAAAAGATCCACGTACGTTCGTTTTGGTGTCACTAGCTCCTCGTGGGTTTCCGACCAGCTCACCATGCTCTCTTCTCTGTTAGAACATTCGCACGCTGGTCGAGTCCAAGTCGCCGAGCGCGACCAAGCTCTGCCTCACGTGTCTCCACAAGCGACCGCTGCGAGCCAAGCACTGCGCCGAGCTCAACGCGTGCATCGCCAAGTTTGACCACTACTGCCCCTTCGTGGTCAACGCTGTCGGCGCGCAGAACCACCACTTCTTTCTCGGGTTTCTCCTCTCGGCCGTAGTCGCCATCACGCTCCAACTCGTGGGCTGCTGGTGGTACCTGCAGGCGCAGGACGACGTCGTCTACGGGCGCGGCGTGCTCGTGCTGCTCTGGTCGCTCGTGCATTTCCAGCCGTTGCTCGTGTGCGTCGCGGCGCTCGCGCTGCTGCACGATCTCTGGATCGGCTACCTGCTCTTCTTCCACATCTACCTGGCGTGCGCGGCGCTCACGACCAACGAAGTCGTCAAGAACGAGAACCTCGAGCGCGCCTACTCGCGCGGCGTCGCGCAGAACGTGCTCGACTTTGTCGGCCTCGGCGCGGCCGTCGACTGGCGCACGATCTACAGGCTCGACGACTTTGTGGCGCGCACACAGGGCGGCGGCGACAAGAAGCAGGCCTAGGTCAGCACTAGAATAAAGACAGTCCATTGTTGTTG
>JAADVZ010000682.1:0-17595 GCA_023335925.1 Pythium phragmitis | reverse complement strand
TTCCCGGCCATGTCCAGTTGAAGACCGTCACCTGCCCTTTGGGGTACACGTACGGTATGGTAAAGTATCCATGCGCCACTGGCGGCATGGACCACCAGCGGTCAGAGGACGTGGAGGTCCGGCGGGCAGCGGTATTCCAGAACGACTGTGGGACAGAAGTGATTTTTAGATCGTGCGAACGGCACTCGCCAGTTCCCTTTGTCTTCCATTGCCCAAGGGTCCTCTCTTTCCCTTATATTTAATTCGAACCCAGCAAGAACCATAGAAGAGCGATCTAGAAGAAATGGGGCTGGGAAAAGTTGACCTCAAGGCGTGACGGTATGCGAGGGAAGGTTGTGCATTTGTATAGTGCTGCCATGTCAGCGGTGGAATCGCTAGCGGCTGCAGCAGCAATCCAGCATCACACTAACGTTTCATTGGCAGTTGCGCGTTTCAGTCAATCGCGAAGACTGCCCTTCCACGATGAGACCATCGCATGTGCAGGTGCACGCGAGGGAATTCCAGTCAAGAGGAAGACCATAAAACTTATTGAAGGAGGAACTCCAAGCAGTGAAAATCGGCCGTATACATTAAAGTCTAATGGTTTTGATCGAATCCTCTTCGCACTGGCCACTCGTTTTCGCCGTATCTCAGAGGGTTACGGAGCAGATCGCTTTGTGAAGGTGTTGACGAACTCTACATATGAAACACAAAACAAAATCATTCCAATGGCAACTGCTCAAGAACTCAGACTTTTGTTTCAACATGGCTACAGGACAAGATACAGTTTATAGTGCCTCTAAGCACCGTCCTGATATATTGACCTCAGTCGTATATAATATTTGGAGTTGAAAATAACAGTAAACTGGATATTTTGATACTCTTTGAGTAATCTATTATAAGAGGTTTAAAGAAGTGATGATGTGCTTAGACACGCTACAAACTGTAAACGGTTTGAACTCATAATTTGGCGAGATTTGAGTGACTGTCATGTGTGCGTTACCAACAAGCTTTACCGTGCTGGGCGTATCGTCGTCGCAGCTGGACTTTGGACCTTGTCGGGGTTCTCAAGCCATCTTGGAGACTCTTGACAATGCAAGTTGGACCTCTTCGAAGGAGGATGTGCCCACGCGCGGCTCTGATCTGCCGAAAGAAGTGTTCAGTACTGCAAGTGAATGAAGGAGTCGACGCACCGTGCACAGAGATCCGGCAGGCGTTATGTATTAGAACTGTTTAATTGAAGCACCGCCCCAGGGGTTAACATGGAGCGGGTGGTTTATAAACCACCCGCTCCGTCCAAGTACTGTATGTGTTATACTGTACAACCGAGCACCACGAAAGAAATGTCAGTTGTTTTCCCACCCGCTCGGTCACTTTGTACAGAGTGCGTCGGTTTGGTGGTCGTACATTGACGATATTCGCGATTGTTTGGTTTTGCTCCAGTCGTCAACACACCTTCGCCTTTTTGTAAAATCGGTGTGCGTTAGCTGATCTCCAAAATCATAATTACAGTACATGATTCCCACCAACACAACGGATTTGCCGCACTGCGAACTGCCTACAGTGCCGGGGGGCGCATCGTACACTCGCAATAGTGCGTAAAGTCGGAAGGAACCCTTGTAAGTGGACGCCTCGTTTCCAATCTCGAGGGCGCGGCACAGCACGGTACAGTCAGTACTGCTACACCCCAAGCCATGACTGCAACGGTACCGAGAACGAACTCTGCGAATCAGACCAACAAGACACGTCCCCGCAAAGGAATCCTCTTCCTGAGTTCCCTCCATTACACTATGGGCTCCTCATCTCAGACGACAGGGAGCGAATTGACTTGGCCGGGACAAAGAGAGGTCCGTTGTTTTCTCACCATTCCCTGGAAAACATTCGGACGCGATGGTCAGCAAAAACGGATAGGCTCGACAGAGAATGCAGGTTGGGTCTCCAAAGCAGATATTAGCATTCCAAGGCTTGGAGCGGGCTCCGTGAAGACAATTAGAGTTGGAAATTTCGGAGACGAGGAACTTCAATGGGCCCATTTGAAAGTTCGTCGTCATATTGGAACCCTCCAAGGTCCTCGTCAGTCAGTCTCCATTGGACCTCTGTCATCTCAGAAAGACGTGGCGGTTGCAGCGTTGCGGTACAGTAGTAGTAATACGCGTCTATCGGTCCTTGCATGCACGTGGGCATGTTGCCAGCGGCAACTTGTCGCACTGCCCAGAAGGTTGGACACGTGTCCCGCGATGGACCCTCTCGAAGAGTCGGAGGGTCTCCAAGACCTTCCTTCGAACTTCCAAGGCGTCCTCTTCCCGCGTGCTCGGCACCTCTACAGTTCTGTACGTTCAGCGTCGATCAGTGATCCAAGCAGTCAGTCGGGGTCGCCACGCTCTTCGAAGTTCGACGAAACGTACGGTACGATACAGTACAAGGGTGCGAAGAGGTCGCAACGCAAGATCGCAATGCAGAACGTATTGCGCTATAATAACAACAAAACACTAGCGCTTCCCTTCGAGACGGCACTTCTATGCAAACGGAGTATACTCCTTCTGCCAGTGGCGTCAGCGGCATGGTATCTCTTGGTTATGCCGAACCGTACTCGCCGGCCTTCTCGTCATTCGCCAGCAAGCTCTCGGCTTCGGCCGAGTCGGGACTCGCAATCCCTGAGCGCAGCTGCATCGATCGGCTCCAGTACTGCATGTACAACACGGCGACGACACCGAGCACCGCCGCCAACGACGGCAGGACGCAGTACACGAGCCGCAGGAATTCCGCGTCCTTGACGGGGAACTCCTGGAGCTTCTCGCGCTCGTTCTGGATGAGCAAGACCGCAATTCCGTTCGAGATCTTGTCCGTGAAACTCATGGCGCCATAGACAAACGCGCCGCTCTCAATGTTGTTGCCAACGAGGTCGCCCTCGAGGCACACGGACGTGACCATGATGATCGAGTTGCCCATGCCCAAGACGATCGAGAAGACGTAAATCCACGTCGCCGTGCCGGGAGTGAGCAAGTACGACAACCCGAGTGCCAGCACGACGAGCGCCGACCCAAGCGAGAATGACCCCACGCGGCCAAGCGATTCATTGAGGTACCGAAGGAAAAACGTCGCAAGAAAACCCGACACGTACACGAGTAGTGGCACAATCGCAATCGACGTGGCCGACATCTGCAGTGTCACGATGAGGTAGAACGAGATAAACACTTGCGTGACGTTGACCACGAGCCGCGTGCACATGTACACGACGCCGACCTCGTAAAACATGCTCTCCCTGAACCAGCACTTCCACGTCATTGGCTTGTGCGGCGAGTAGTCGAGGTCAGCCACGTCGTGGATCTCGAGATCGCCGTCAAATGGCATCGAGGCCGGGCCGCGCACTTTCGTGTCGGCCATCGACGGGCTCTGGCTGATGATCAGTCGAGTCTGGCGCGCGTCTTCGCGAGTCGTGGTCAACCGCTCTTTCGTGCCCGTGAGGAAAACGACGGTACACACACCGCCGACAAGCAGCGACGTGTACGCGAGTAGGGTAAACTTCTCGGCGTCCGGCACGTTGTACGGGTGCACGATACGCAGCAGGAAAAAGAAGACGGCAAACACCAGCACGTTCGAAAGGATCGTAAAGGCGTACCGCGTGCTGTTGAGAACACAGCGCACATTGTCGTCGCTCGAGAGCTCGGGCACCTATCGTAGAAACGAGATCAATTCCAAAGTGAGTACATAGGGCTATGTGGTTGTTAGAAACGTCGCCGACGTACCAGCGCCATGTGCGAGACCTGCACAGCGGCCCAGCCAAAGTTGAAGAGACTCGCGCCGACGCTGTAGTAGACGACCAGCGTCAAGCGGCTCGGCGTTGGCGTGAACCACCGCGGCGCGCAGGCCGCGAACACAAAGTAAAAGCAGATGACCACGAGCAGCGCGCCCGCGGCGAGCCACGTCTTGCGGCGGCCGAAGCCAATCGCGGGAATACCCTTGGATTTGTCCGAGAGCACACCGACCAGCGGCGTCGCGACACCGTCGGCGATCTGGCCGGCAAACATGACAATCGCCGAGTCCACGGGCGAGAGCGACGCGACCTGGCGCAGAAACACGAGCAGGTACGAGAACCACGTCGACGCGCACATGTCGTTGAGCACGTGGCCGACGCCGTAGGCGACAAACTTGGCCGGCGTCCACAGCGGCTCGCCCGACTGGCGCTTGAGGCTGGGCACGGCAGGGGAGCTGGCGAGCGCATCGTGATCGTAGCCATTCGTGGGCGGCTCCATCTCGGGCTTCGGGATCCCCATAAAGACTTCGGGGGCGTTCCTGAAGTGACCGTTCGCGCAATGGGGGCGTTCCGCCGATACACGGGTCCATGATTGGTGGATGCTGCCCATCATTCGGCACTCTATCGTTCATGTGATTGGCTAAAAATACAATATGTCAATGATTGGTAGAAAATCGAAAAGGGCATCTTTCTTCTCGTCCATGTGGACCACATGATGGATACGAGTGAACTTATGCGGGCCGTTTGTTGGCAGGTAAACCTGGCGAGAAGGGAGCGGCAAAAGGACCTGGAAGAAGAGGACGAAGATGGCGGAGAACTTTGCGCAGCGCGTGGCGCTTCTCCTCGTGCTCGCGTCCGCGGCTGCTAGTGGCGTGTACTATTTCTTTGCGACGGCGCCGGAAGCGGCTTTGTACGTGCGCTGACGGCGATGCAAGCCTTCCGCAAAGAAACGACTAACGATTAAAACTCCTTTTGTTCAGTGCGGCTTGCGAGCCGATCTCGCTCAAGTACATGATCTCAGGGGTGCTTCCGACCTGGCTGAACGGCCGCAACGACAAGATGGGCACGGTCAAGGGCTTGTGGGCGTGCGCGAGCCAGTACAAGGAACAGCACCCGGGTTACGTCTTGGCGAGTTTCTGCATTGTGTACATTTCGCTCCAGACGTTTGCGATCCCCGGGCCGATCGTGCTCAGCATTCTATCGGGTGCGATCTATCCGTTCTGGCAGGCGCAGGCGCTAGTGGCGTTCTGTGCCACGACGGGCGCCTCGCTTTGCTTCATGTTGTCGTATTTCCTCGGTCGCGGCGTGTTCAACCGCCTCTTCTCTCGCATGATCACGAGCTTTAAGGACAAGGTACGGCTCCATAGTCTGGATGCGTGGCCATAGCTGTGGCTAACGAACGCCATCGAACAGATCGCCCAGAACCAGAGCAACCTGTTCTACTACCTGCTCTTCCTGCGTATCACCCCATTGCTGCCCAACTGGTTCGTCAACATTGCGTGCCCGCTGGTTGATGTCAAGTTCAAGTACTTTTTCTTGGCGACACTGATCGGTACGTACGAGTCGTCAGGACGGTCATGCCCATGACTTCGGCACTGACAGTCGGGATGCCTTGAAACAGGACTGTTGCCGGCCAACTTTTTGCACATTACGACTGGCGCCACCCTCAACAGCGCGGCAGACTCGGCGTCCAGCGGCAGTAACACGGTCAACTTTATCGTGCTATTTGCGCTCCAGTTTGTAGCGTTGCTGCCGACGCTCTTCAAGAGCAAGATTGAGAGCTACGAGAAGCAGCAATTCGCCAAGAAGGAGGCGAAGAAGAGCCAGTAAGAGCGCACAAGAACACGGGAAATGGAAAGAGAGTGTGTGGATGCACCTGAAAAATCGGTATATGATGGGTGGGATCCAGTTTATCGCAGCAACTTTCATTGTTCTGCGTCAGCATTTTCGACAGGAATGTCTAAGCGCAAGCGAGCCGCAAAGATCAAGCTGGAGGATCCACTTCCTAACGCTGGCGACACATGCAAACTGGACCGAGTGGACGGCCTAATAGTGTCGGAGCTGCCATGCGACAGTAAAGGAGGTCGTGTGCCTGTGGCTGTGGTCTCCACGTTGGGGTTCTGCTTATTGCTGATGCCATGTAATTCATCGTAGATCTGAGAGTTGAAGGGTGGAAGGATCTCGACAATGGCATGACGACCAGACGGGCGACGGCGATGGTAGCCACCAGAGTGTCGATCGCCCAACGAACTAGCAGCAGTCTGTGGCAGTGTCGGTGCTCGCGTGATGTGGCGCGGTGGAGTCTTTGCATTCTCGGCATCGCCGCTATCCCGTCGACTCATGATGGTCTTGGAACGCACGTTTCGCCAGCTTTGCTCAGCGTCACTGACTGCGAGCTGGAGAAGCGACTCGCTTAGGGACGCGGTGGTGTCGACGAACCGCTGGAAGTGCTGCGTCTGAAAGAGGTGCACGCAAAAGTCGCGCTGACTGGGGTGCATCGCGAGGAAACCCTTCTCGTCGAACTTGGTTGTCTCGCGTCCTTCAGCATTTGTGGTTCGGCGACAATACTTGCGGAAATCCTTAAGAAGCCTGCAGAGCACAAGACACCGTCAGCCATATTGGGTTGCGTACCATTCAGACGGCAAACTGCCACGGACCGCATCACAAAAGTGGTGAACAAGATGTAGAGATCGGTCCACTTTTCCTGGACATCCTCTTGCTGCTGAAGCATCTGCAAGACTTCGGTCTCGGACACTTCTCGTTGCGTGAACGAAGAAATCTCCGCGAGCTCACCATGTTGGTATCGACCAAAGTTCCGTCGAGTCGGTTGGCCTGCGGCCCACGAACTCGCTTTCCGCAAAGCCTGCAGCAGCTTCTTGGCCCGCGATTCCGGCAAAGCTGGCAGCACCTCCGAGCTCGGTTCGACCACCTCGTCTTTGTCAAGGTTGACGACCACGACACCTTCGCCCGTCAGACGATCAATGGAGTGGTCGGAACAGACGCCCATGAAGAACGGCACTGGGGCGGTCACGAAATCCAGCAAAGCCTGCAGCACACCAAGAACAACAATTCAACTTGCAACACTCCCACGCATTCGCTCCTAAGGCAGTTTGAGTACCAGTGGAAGCACGGGGATATACACGACTTGGCTCTCAAAAGGATGGAGCAAAGCGCGTAGCGTTTCCGCACACGGCGTGAGGATCGATACGTTTTGGGAACACAGCACGAGCTTCTTCTCAGTCAACAAGAACCCGTACACCTTCAAAATGTTCTCCGCACTCAGACATTGAAAAAGCAGAGTGAAGTCGACTTCGTGGGGGAAGAGTGGAGGCACCGCCGGAGGCAACGCTGTGAGGAGTCCGATCTTATCGACAAGCGAGAAGGATGTCATGTGGCTCGGCGTGGGCGGGACTGGGATTTGCTCCAGTATATGGAACAAAAACGACTCGACTGGAAACGGCGGAGATGAGATCGAGAGCCGATACACCGTTGCCAGGCAATCGCGAAGCGTCTGGAAGAGCGGACGCCGCGAAAGGATACAGACGCACTTTGGTACGAAGAACTTGATCTTCGCCTTGCGTTGCTGGATATCTTTCAGGCTGATCCACGACGGCAAGCTCGCGGTTCGATTGCCGCGCTGGATGCCGGAAATCATGGCCAGCACGTCGATTGGATCTCTCTCTTCGGCGAAATGCAAGCACGAACCGTACTGCCGGGCACCTGTAATGTCGGTCAAGACGATGTCAAACGCCTTTGGCGGCAGTGGCTCGTTGGACATGAACAAGTCATCTGGAAAGCAAAACTTGGACAGCTCGTCCGGCACATCGGCACCAAGCGGCAAGACATCGACGACCGACGGCTCGAGCTTCACTTCACATGGAGATGCCGTCTGCGAGATATCGCCGCAGCTCGCCAACGTCATTTTCGCGGCCACGACAACCACGCAGTCGGCAATTGCTTTCGAGGGGACAGAGCCTGTCGAGGAAACCATGGACGCCAATGAACGCTGTTTGCCCTGCGTGAAGAACTAACAGAAGCGCAGTTGAGCGACTCCAGATTGAAAGCCAAGAACTTGACGATCGTACCGTCGCACGCAAGCTTTTCGCTTTGCACTCTCGACCAGTATGAGACGCGATTCCCAACGTGATGGAGACCGGTGTTTCCGTATACTTTGCCGTCAAGAGATCGAGCACATCACAGAACGTAAGCGGGTCTACCCACACAAGAAAGATACCATGTTCGAGCCATCGCCGTCAACGTACAGTTACACACTCAAATCACATCGGCATCGCCAGAAGCTCACCTGCTTCAGCCAACCAGCAAAAGTATTGAAAGACTCCTTTCTCAGTGAGACCTGAAAGCGACGCGTCGACATGATGGTCAAAGTTCTTTACGAGCCAGGCCATGACCGAGTTTGTGACAGCGCCGCGCCCGCAAATCTCGTTGAAGTGGCTCAACTGCCGCTGAGTGAAGAGCCCCGTTCTCGCCGGATCGATCTCGCTGAGTGCCGCCGCGAGCACAAAGCGATAGAAGGGCACAATCGCGTCGGAATCCTGCAGCTCAAGTGCGCTCTTGTCGGTCTCGGGTTGAAAGAATTTTGTGCGCAGCGCGCGAATGGCACTGATATACGCTCTCTTGGCAACGGCACGATTCTTCTCGGCACCATCCGCGTCGGGGCAGCTCAAGGCAGAGAGACGATGGAAAGCGTGGTCCAGGAGGTGCTTCTCAGCCAAGCACCCGCGAGGCAGGTGCGAGGCAAGCTTGAATTCGACGTTGGCGAGTCGGTCACTCAACCCAACCATGAAGCGGTCATTTGCATCATGCCATCCGAGCCGCGTGGTCTCGCCCAAGAGAAAGCGGTAGATCCTCTTTGCTTCCCGGTAAAAGTGGCCCGCGGTCGACGTCTTCGATAGCACAGCGCTGCTACTGTAAACGTTCAAGGGCGTGTGGGACGTAGTCGACTCGTGAGTGCTGCTGCTAGAGTCCGACGACGAAACAAGCTGCTTCTCGTGGTCTTCGTCTTCCAGCGCACATCCAAGATCAAAGTCGCTGTCCCAACGCTTCGTGTGGCCCAGCACGTCGCCATAGACGTCCAAGCAATTGGCGCGATGGTAGAGACTCTGAATGTATCGCTCGGCGACGCTGGAGGGGTTCGCAATCTCGTCGTCGTCATAGAGTTCGTCTTCGCTCTTGTCATCCTCGTCCCCATCGCACTCCGCCATGGAGTGATCGCGTCGTCGTTTTACTCTGACACAAGAAAGTCCATGGAGCTCTTCTAGCAGCTTGCTCGCCGTGCCCAGTTTGCCCGACGCAAGCGACAACGTCTCGGTCGCAAGATCCATTGTGAATGCCGCACACGGTCGTCCCTCCCAGAGTTGCCCCGCGGCGAGGTGGGTATACACACGAGCGTTCGTGAGATCGAAGATCTCCTCGTACTCGAATACTGTGGACGTGCTCTTGAGCAGTTGGATCGCAAACACGTAGAGCGAGATGCCAAACCGCTCCAGCACGCGCACTTTGCGATCCAGTAATTGCTCCGTGGCCTCGTGGCTCAGTGACTCAAGGTAGTTGAGCACTTGGGCGTACTTTTGCCCCGCCGTGACCCAGATGTCGAGCATTTGCGGGACGGTGTCAGTGTCGTCAAGCCGCGATTCCATCACGAGGCACTGCAGCTCGCTCACGAGGAACGTGTAGATCTCGTCGGCGTCATTCACCATGCTTTGCAGCACTTCTTTCTCTCGCGCATGGCGCCTCGCCATCTGTTCGGGGATCGTGGCAGCACTCTCTCGCGCCAACGGTGAAGATTCTCCGTCTCCACTGGATGCGGAATGCTCACCACTCTCCTCTGCGGCTTCCTCCCCCCAGTCGATCTCGAGTCCGAACTCGTCGTCGAGATCTTGCGTCGTCTTTGCCATCTCCTCATCTTCTTCTTCTGGCCGCGAGGCGTCGTCAGTTGGTGCATCCGTCTTGTCCTGCTGCTGTGGATCGTCTCGCTGCTCATGCAGCGTGTCTTGTCGCAACCGCTCGCCACAGGAACTCAGATAGTCGACGAGTGCGTCCTCTCGATGCATGCGACGAAACTCTTGCAAGAAATGGATGCTCACCAATGGCAGCGTCGTGTCTTTCTTCATGGAGGCAAACCGAGGCGACGCACTCGCAACGGCCGTCACGGTGGCACGGCCTGTGGACGCCAAGCGAAGCGACATGAAATGCAAGAACGCCTTGATCGACAGCACGGCGACCGTACTGCTAACGCGTCCGCGTTGCTCTCTCAATTTCCTGGCATCATGTGAGCGATGGCCTTGGTTATCAAGCGAACATGGAAGTGGCTTTGCAAGCGCGAGTCGTGGCAGTGAGAGAAGCGCCAAGTACGCGATGGCGTGGCCAACATGCGCACACGAGACTTCGAGCACACCGCGGCCCGAGCCATCAGTGCCAGTGTGGAGACTCGCGAGCGAGCCGCTTGGATCCAACGCCCCTGTCGCTCCGGCCGTGGTCGACGTGGTCGTGAACCCGTCGGATAGCTCGATGCGACAGCAGTGGATAAAGCAAAAGCATAGTTCGAGTGTGGTCAGCGGCAACGAGTTCGGTTTGGTATCATGCACCAATCGACTGAACTCATGGAATTGAAGTCCTCGCTGGCGTCGAGGCCCCGCCACGGACGTTGTGTACGCGAGCGCGATCTCAAAGAGCGGCTGCGCGAAGCGATGGACAAGCTGCTGTACTTTCGGCCGAACAAGCACGAGCTCGTCCATCGTTGACCAGCTCGAGAAGATATCGTGCACGGTGCTGTGCTCGAGGTGATCATAGTATGGAATCAGATACATTTGCGTGAACTGCTCGAGTGCGTACTCTTTGGTTCCCATGGTGGCGCGCGCAAACACATACGCGGCAACGTCCATGAGTGCGTCCAGAAACTCGTCGAAGGTCGCACCGGCGCCGCTGCAGTTTGGCGTCGCCGTCTTGAACGCGAGCACGATCCTCACGGTCAGGTCGTGCGTGGGTTTGCATTTCGTCGTCTTCGAAGAAGCCGATTGGGCCATCGCCTTGACGACGAGCTGCTTGAACTGGTAACATGACATGGTGAGGCTGCCCTTACCGTTCCAGTGCGGGAGGGAGTGAATGAGGAAGACATCAAAGAGCTTTTCTTGGAGCCAGAACGGATCATTTCGACTCTGACCCAGTCCAGTGACTCTGGGATCGTCCACCGGAACGTCTCGCCTCTTGCGAAGTCTGTAGCTCGTCGCGGCGAGTGCGTCGAGTCGCATCGAGTCGCCGACGATGCTGTCAGCGACGCCGTCCAGCAGGTCGTACTTCGAGATATCCAACTGCCAAAAGTGCGCGACGTCTTGCAGGAGTTGCGCGGCGACATAGTCGGCGGTCACCCAGCCTTCGTACCGAGGCGCACCATGGGGGTTGTTGGATCGGCCCGTGTACGGCAGAGGACTACGCTTCTTCTCAGCTTCGTCCAACTCAACGATCACCTTGGCCATCATCCCGACTACGTCTCCGCCACTTGTGTGCGAAGTGTGTGGACCTCGTCCCAACTTTTGATCGCTGCCACGAAGAGAAACGGCTCAAAGAGCATGCTGTAGTGGCAAGAATAGCCTGGCCGACTCCGACCGCGCGTACCGATGGGCTGCCCGCATTGACCAAAAACGACACGATGAAAGGCAAGGCGCCCAAAACGCATCCGTGGGCCGAGCTCGTGAAGGTCTCTTTGTGTGAGAAGGAGAAAGAATGGCGAACGACGTTGTCAATAGTACATGCGACTGACACGTTTGAGTTGCAGTCACGATTGCACAACTGCACGTTCTCCACGAGCACCACACGACGCTTCATCGCTTTTGCGTCGACCCCGAGTCTGCACAACAGGATGTTGAGTACGCTGATTGTGTCTCCAATCCACTGTCTTCAGCGAGGACTCTAACCTGGTGAGAGCGGTCCTGTTTGATTCTGTAGGCAAAGTGGTCAAGTGACGACGACAGGAACGGAAGACACAACCAGTAGTGACTCATCGCTCGACATGACATTCGAGCAGTATGTCGCAAGCGTTCGCTCGCTCATCTCGCACGGCTCGTCGGTCCAGCAGTTCGAGTGTGAGTATCTTAGAACGAGGCCCAATTTCCTCTTGGAAGCGACTGAGCGACCTGAGTCTCTTGTCTTGGTCGAGTAGATTTGTTTTCGACGTATGCTGTCGAAAACGAGCGCGGCATCTCTCGGAACGAGCTGTTCCAGTTGCTGCAAGACCACTACAAGCCAAGCATAGCCACGGAGACTCGCCACTTTGAGCGGCTCTACACGTGGCTCAAGAAACACTTTCCGGTGTACGACAAGACCCGCAGTGGATTCCTCTCACTCCACGCGACGCTCGAGATGCTCCACACGCACGCAGATGCACTCTACCACATACAGCTTCAAGTGGATCCATTCCTCCAGAAACTGGGAGAGAACAACGCACAGTATCAAGCGAAAGCCAAGGCCGCTGCGATCTCATTGTAATAATTGGATTGGATATACAGACCCTCCCTCAAGCTTCATCGTCCGTGTCGTCAAACGAATAGTCAAAGGTCTCCCGCTGAGCCTCGGCGAGTTGCTGACGCACGTCGGCTTGCTCTGCCGGCCAATGCTTGTGGCGACTACTGGGAGGACGAAACGTGTCGGGCGTGGCGTTGTACATGGTGGGATCCCCCAGGTACTGATCTTTCGATGGCGCAGCCTGAGACGAGGCTGTGGTCGCCTCCCCGACGGCCGACGAACGCCCGTGCTTCTCCAACAGGTCCCGCCACTTGTCTCCGTCGGCGACGCCATCGAATCGATCGGAATCCTTTTGGCGACGCAGGCAATACTTGGCAGTCAACACGGCGACCACCAACATGATGAGAATCGTCGCGCCGCGCCAGAGGTTCGGTTCCCCTCCTAGTGCGTCGCTGTTCGGAAGCAAACTCTGCAGGATCAAGAGAGACGCCGCACCGGCGTCGTCGACTGTGACCACGCTGAGCACGGTCGCGTGGCCATTCACTGCCACGGCGATTCGCCCTGTGGCACGCGACGACGAGGCCGTGGCTGTCGAGCACGTGCGCGTCAGTCTCACGGCGCCATCGGTACTGCTCCGCGTCACATTGAACAATACGAGCTCCGTCCCTGTGGCAACGGCAACAAAGCCCTTGAAGACGGCGAGTGTCAGTGGCTTCGTACGTGCCACGACGAGGCGATGGGACAGCGTACAGTGTCTCAGCAGTGGCGTATCAGCGTGACTGGGGAGGCGGAATGTTAGCACCTCGCCGTCATGCGTGCCGGCATACAGCAGATCCGGCATGGCAGGATCGAATACGATCGACGTGACGTTGGCGAGCGAGCCGTGGCAGGTTTCGTACTCGGCATGCTTTTGACTCGTCATGGGAAGGAGTACGACGCTCGTGCCGTTGGCAAATGCGATCACGTTGCGATGTGTGACGAGGGTCTGGATTTGAGAAGCATGTGTCGTGATAGCGTGGACGCGCGTGCCGTTCAACGCGTAAAAGCCAAGCGTGCCATCCGCGTGGGCCATGCAAAGAAGGCTGCGGCGCGCGGACCGCGCGATTGCCATGGCAGTGATGGCACTGTCCATTGGAGCCAGTGGGAGCTCACGCGCGGTGACCGAACGAACTGTCACGAGACGCCTGGCTTCACTGTTCGCCAGTGTCGACTTATTGTCGAGCTGTACGTCGAGTGCAAACACACTGAGCCGCGTGGTCGTGGGATCACCGCCAGAGAGAACCACCAGAAGCGGCGGCTCCGAGCCCGTCTCGAGCTGCACACTGATGAGCGGTGCGAGCTGCGTGTCGAGGCGAAGCAACTCGAACCCGGACGAGAGCAAGACACGCACCGTCCCGTCATGAGACGCCACGACGACGAGATCGTGGGTGGGGAGGCTCTTGAGCTTGCCCATCTTGACACCCACGACATCGTCCACGTCGTGGATACGGACAATGGCCTTTTCAATAAAGAACGAGTCGAACAGCATGGCCGAGCCCTCGGCCAAGACGCGGGCTGCGACCACTTCGAGCTTGCGCTCGACGGCATCCTGCAACTCGCGGCGCGACGCCTGCTGTGTGCGTTGGCGTCTTCGAGACGCTTCATCGTTGGCGCCATCATCTTGGCCCACGGGTCCGCCCGGGTCTGCCACCAGCGACGAGCGCATCTTCTCGAGCGTGTGCAGCTTGCGGACTTGGAGATCCACGAGTGTCTCGAGCAGTTCGAGCTCCTGTTGGAAGACCACGAGCGACGCCTGCGACTGGACATTGGTAGAGTCACTCTCAGAAGTTGTTGGCACTTCTCGATGGTGCGCTTCGGTGGGTGGCGCTACGCGGGACACGTCGTCTCGAGTGGTGACGGCGGCATCGCCTTCCACCGTCACGTGGGCCTCGACCACATCGCTCTTGTGACTGGACGTGGCGGCCGCGGCCGCGCCCAGCGCATACACCAACAGCAGCAGTCTTTTGGCGAGCATGGCCCTCGAAGCTGTGTCAGATCGAAGCCAACCACTTTTGTGTGACCTTTCAAGATCAGCTCTTACGGTAAAGATTTACGGTATTTCTCGTCCAAATATCCGATATTATGAGGTGAAATCCGTACTGATGTTGCCTCCATATACTGAATTCTTCTAGTATACACTGCAGTGGCTCTGTGTCTATGACCAGAGAGCCCCTGGCAAGCCTGACAGTGCGCTTTACGGGGTGTTGGGATCTCCAGGCACAGTCACTGGTCGCCGAGCTCGCCACACGAAGTTGTTGTTGAACTGCGTACCATTGGTTTCTCTTGTAATAGAATCCTGAGCTCGCCACACGATGCAACGCGTGCACTATCACTGCGACGGAGTACAGCTGGCTGCTCAGTAGCCGAGGGTCTTTCCACCAAATTCGAATCACTTGGGGGCTCCAATTCCCTTTGAGTACATTTCTATTAAATCTAATGCTGCATTACACTTCATAGATCTAATTGGCCACACACGTCACAGAATGAGCTTTCTACCAGTTAGTTGTCAAAGGCGACGACCGTGCCGGCGACGTCGGCGACCGACATGCTCACGGGCGCCGCGGCCGCGTCCAGCGTGAACCGCGCGCAGAGCGGGTTGCCCAGGTCGCTCTGGTACACGTTGCACCTGGTCTCGGGCTTAATGGCGACCACAAAGTCGCCGTTCTCGGCCACGCGGGCGAAGCCATTGCCGATCTGCGGATCGTACACGCTCCAGTCGTCACTCGTGAGCGTAAACGTGACCGTCTGCGAGCGACCAGGGCCGAGCTCAATCTTCTGGAACTTCTTGAGCATCTTGACCTCGGGCACCGAAATGAGCCGCACGGGCTGCGTGAGAAAGAGCATGACCGTCTCCTTGCCGGCGACCGCACCACGGTTGCGCACAGTGACCGAGACTGTGAGCGTGTCGCTCGACGACGAGATGGTCGTCTTGGAGAGCTTGAGCGACTCGTACGCAAATTCCGTGTAGCTGAGCCCCGTGCCAAACTCCCACTGCATCTCGCATGCATTGTTCGGGTCAAAGCACGTCGTGCTCACGAGCCGGTTGTACTGGATGTTGACTGTGCCCGGGTACTTGTGGTACGTGATGGGCAGGCGTCCGCTCGGGTTCACCTTGCCGTAGATAATGTCAGCAATCGCACGGCCACCGAGCTGCCCGGGCAGCATGGCATTGATCACGGCGTGCACTTGCGACGGCAAGTCGCCGAGCAGCCGTGGGCGGCCACCCACAAGCACGACAATCACCTTGGCGCCGGTCGCGACCAGCTCCTTGACGTACTGGATCTGGCCCGCCGGCAGCGCCAAGTCGTTAATGTCGCCGGGCTTCTCCGTGTACGGCGCCTCTCCAATCACGGCGACCGTGTAGGTCGAGGCCCGCGCGCCAGCCTTGGCAAGCGCGAGGTCACTGTCCGAGTACGAGCCGCTGGCAAGGAGCCCATTGAAATAGGTGATACTTTGCGCGCCGCCCACGGCCTCCATGCCCATCTTGACCGAGATGCCGCTCGGGTACTGGTCGTTGCCCGTGCTGCCCTGCCAGCGCAGCGTCCAGCCGCCACACAAGTTGCCAATGTTGTGGGCCGAGTGGCCCGTCAAAAACACGGTCGCGCCCGGCGCAATGGGCAGCACCTTGTCCTTGTTCTGAAGCAGCACGATCGACTCTTGGGCCAACTGCAGTGCGACAGCGGCGTCGGCGGCCTGGCCGACCTGGGCGACCGCAGTCTCGCCCGGCACAGGCGTCTCGTACAGCCCGAGCTTGAGCTTGGTCTTGACGATGCGGCGCGCCGAGTCCTTGAGCCGCGAGCGGAACTCGGGGTTCGTCGCAAGCAGTTGCTTGGCGTAGCCGATAAAGTCGGCATTGTCCGGCACCATGCTCATGTCGAGGCTCGTGCGCGTGAGCGTGATGCGCACAGCGTCCGCGAGGCTCTTGGCCACGTGGTGGAACGTAAAGAGGTTGTTGATTTCGGCCCAGTCCGTGACCACAAAGCCTTCAAAGCCCAGGTCGAACCGCAGCAGATCGCGCAGAATCTTGGTGCTCGCGACTGTGGGCACGCCGTTAATGGAAATGTAATTCTCCATGGCCGTGAGCACGCCGGCCTTGACGGCCGCGATAAACGGCGGCGTAAAGTAGTTGAGCAAGTCAAAGTCCGAGAGCGCCACGCCGTCGCGGTCGTGGCCCGTGACGGTGCGCGAGTAGCCCACGAAGTGCTTCATACAGGCCGCGACGTTCGTGTTGTTCTGGATGCCCCGGACAATCTGCGCGCCCATGACCGAGACGAGGTACGGGTCCTCGCCAAACGTCTCGTACGTGCGCGCCCACAGCGGGTTCTGGGCAATCTCGAGAATGGGGCCAAAGATCCACGGAATGCCCGCAGCCACAGTGTCGCGGCCCGTGATCTGGCCCATCTTGAACACCAAGTCGGGGTTAAACGACGCGCCGGCGTTGATTTGCTGGCCGAAAATGGTCGCGTTCTCGACATAATTGGCGCCGTGGACCGAGTCAATGCCGTACATGACGGGGTGGCCGCCGTTCTCGGCCATGGTGATGTTCTGGATGCGCGTGAGGACGGCGCGCCACTCGGTCGCATTCCAGCCGTACTTGCCATTGCGCGGCCCGTCGGCGAACGGGCTGTTGAGGTACGAGCCGACCTTGAGCTTGGCAAACGTGCGCACCTTGTTCTCGTCCAGTACGCCCTGCGTGAGGATCGCATCAATGTTGACCTGGGTCATTTGCCCGAGAATGTCGTCGTCCGAGAACGCGTCCACGATCTGCGATGCGCGCTCGTCCACCGTGAGCGAGGATGCGGCCGCCGCGAGCAGCGCGACCGTCGCGCACAACGTCTTGATCCAGCTCGACGTGAACATGAGGGGGAGGGGAGAGCAGTGGCGATCCGAGAGCCGTCGATCGAGGGGCGAGAAATCGGAGAGTGTGGCTCGAAAAGGTGGGAGGAAAGGAGGCGCCCATGTCGCCAACCAGCTGGGTGCCATGGCTGGTTTAACCAACGTTCAATGTGTTACGGGACAGGACGAAGAGTGCAAGGAGATCCCATCCAGAAAGTCTCACCTAGACCAAGCATTACCCACTGGGCCAGTTCTGGGAGTTTGCAGCCCTCCCCACAATTGAACGTCAATCAGTCGCATAGAGAGAGAACCTTCTCCGTTATGATCCGAGAATCTCCTCCATCTCAAAACTCCTGCACTTGATGGGGTGGTGAGCTCTTTGGCCCAAAGACTGGGGGTAGTGAGGAGAAAGTCGCCAAAGCCGAACTGGGCCCCAGGTTGGCTTTGGCGACTTTTTTTTTTACTTTTTCTTTTAGTATGTTGTTGACTTGACCCCCAGATCCTGGGGG
>JAADVZ010000681.1:0-17616 GCA_023335925.1 Pythium phragmitis | reverse complement strand
GCGGGTTCATGGGGCGGTTCCCGTGCAGACGGCGCGTGTTACTGGATCCGCCGGCCGAGCTCGACGTGTCCTGGTGTGTGTGGTTTTGCGACGACGCGTCGCTCGGCTTAGAGTCGGTGATGGGTGCCACACCGCGCGCGTGCATCGGTAGCTGAGGCGCCCCGACGAAAGAGTCATGGTCGAGGATTGGTGGCAGGCCGCTGAACGACATGCCTGGCAGCTGCTCGCTCGGCGAGTCGGGGACTTCATCCGTCTCGTAAGGATCGAGGTCGAGCTCGCTCTGTTTGCTGACACTGTTGACCGCGTAGTCCTGGAGGAGCACCACCTTGGGGCGGTGGGGGCGGCCGCCACGGTTGGCCTGCTGCATGGCGGTGTTCTTGAGAGAGAGGGAGACTCAGCGTGGCGGTCAAATTGCCAAATGGCATCCAGAGAGCGGGAGAGAATCGTATAACGCACTTACATGGAAGACGCTTGACTGAAACCAACGCGATCAGCCGGGCACTCGCTTCCCAGCTTGACTCAAGATGGGAAGCAGCTGGTCGCGTTGGTTTCGGTGTCTTTATTCAAGTTTATATGTGCAGGACTTGCAACTGCTGCAGATGCCGCTGATCAGCGTCTCTAAGTTTAGTAACGGCGAGGTATGGCTCCCTCTTGACCTACACACTTGTCGGCTGCTGCTCAAGACTCGACTGCCGCACCGAAACCCCCAAAACCAAACCCCCAAGGGCGAGCACAATACTGTTGGGTCGGCCTACGAGCCCGTGTATTTGGTCTGCTTGATGAACTTCAACTTGGTGTGTCACACATCAACTCTGGCCAACCCATGCAAAAGGAAGGAATCCGTAGCGTATTGATCTGCGCGCGCGCGTTTCGCTGTCAGCTTTGACTCCCTGGTTGCCTCGTGACTGCATGCCGCTTGGCCCCATAGGCGTCCCGCAGCTGCTCCATGGGACTTCAATGCAGCATTTCCATCAATCATTGCACCAGTTTTGATCCAAGTGGTTGTGTACTCTGTAGACGCTGAAAGAAAAGACTTTGCCGTGATCGTCGCTGTGTTCGGCCCGACGATCATGAGCTACGACAGCGTTTTACTCTTTGACCACGGTAGGAAGTGATTCAAAGTCTCTTCAGATCCTAGAAGGCTCCGGGTACTAACATAGGACTGTTTTAAGTGAACCGCACTATAATAAACCCACACTTCCCACTGAAATTTCCAAAATAAAACGAGCGTCAGAATCGAAGGGAAAAGACCGCGTCATTGAAGGGAACTCGCCTGGGGCCCCGTCCACCACTGATGGACTAACTATCAATCTCCTCTTCCCACACTCATTCCGTATTTGATTAGAGAGGGGGAGTTTTCTGCCCCCTGTTGCCCACGGCACGTCCATGTATACGCTTTCGCAGATGCGTCCGCAGTGCAACTCAATCATGGCGCCCACGTCAAGGGTACAATGTTTCAGAGGTGTTGAAGTGCGCGTATCCTAAGGATATTTTTCCGTTCTCACATGCCCACCAAACCTCAATCCTCAATCGTTGGTTTCCAACACCAACAACCGCACGAAGAAGCAACGCATGGTGAATGGCGATACGACCTCGCGTGGCCGAGGCGGCGCCCGCGGCACCGGTCAAAGGCGCGCACCAGACCGTGGCCGTGGCCGCGGACGAAGCGACGGACAAGGCGGCGGACGAAACGGTGGTGGTGGACGCGACGGCGGACAGGGAGGACGCAGTGGACGAGGCGCCGGCGGATATGGTGGTCGAGGATATGGTGGTCGAGGGAGAGGCGGTGACGGCGCGTACCAGGCGAGGGGGAGTGGAGGTTCGTATCGCGGTGCCCAAGGCCCCGGGAGTGGCCGCGGATCGTTTAACAGAGGAGGCCGCGGGGCGCCCCGTCCACAGGCGTTTCCCAACATTGGCAACATGTCGTGCAGTCGCTTTATCGCGGACGTGCTCGGACCGTGTGCGCCGGCGCGCCTCGCGCAGGCCGTGGTCGATATGGAGCCCATGTGGACGGCGTCGTGGCGCCAAGCGGCGACGCTGGACGGCACGAGCATGCGCACGCTGCTCACGGCGCTGGCACGGCTTCCCGCGTCAGCAGCAGTGACTCCGCCTCGGCTCCATGATGTCGTGGCCGTGGTCGCGGCGTTCTTGCGCTACGCGAGCGATGCCAGTAACACCCTGGGCACGGGGCTGAGTCTCGAGGAAGCCAAGCTGAGCGCGGTCGAAGTCGTGGAGAAAGTGTTTCAGCGGCTGACCAAGTTTACGTGGAGCGAAGCGCGCGACGACGTCCACAGTGCGCTCAACGACATGCTGGCTGACGCCGATCAGCTCCTGGAGCCGCGGTACGCGACCCACCGCAAAGCGCGCCAGCGCGTGATGGATTTGTTTAGTGAACTCGACAAGCCCTGGGTCATTCGCACCAGCACGATGGAAGAAGCCAGCTATGAAGACGAGGACAACGGTGTGGCCACCGTATCGCCATGGAAAAAACCGACCATTGCGTGGCTCTCGGACTGGAACCATTTCCAGCCGCTCAAACTGCCGGCGATGAAAGTGCCCGGTGGACACGGCGATGGCGTGTACGAATCACCGGACGAGTACTTTGATACGACCATCCAGTTGTGGACGGGCATGACGTTTATCGACGGCCACAATGCGCTGCTCCCGCACTGCACGCTCCAGACCAACGGCAAGATTTGCGACCAGCCGCTGTGGCCCATGCACGCAAGAGGGTACTCGGACTACCAGTGCCGCACGCGGAACTGCCCTCGGCTCGTGGAATACGTGTGTGCGAACCGCATGCACCACGTCGGGCTGTGCAAGCCGTGCGCGTTGGATCGCCAGCAAAAGCTTCGTGGACCGCCGTCGGAGCGTGCGTCGACCCACATTTACGACGCGACCGTGCGCACGATTCGCTTTGACGGCAAGATCTACCTCTCGGACTTTGCCTCGCGCCGTCCACCGGCCATGCAAATCCACTGGAAGACTACGCGACGGCTCTCGTCGCCGAATCTCGTGGGCATTGTGCTGCTGTCCAGTCGTGGCGGGTCGCTCAAGCTCAGCGATGAGATTTACTGGGCCAAGGTGGCGCTTCACGGCCAGCCGCGTGACGAATTCAAGGAGCGCGAAGCCGGACGGCTCGCGTTAGAGCTGCTTGAGTATTCCGTGGATGAGATCGGCAACCCGTTGCTGTCGAGAGAAGTTGAGCAAGGTGCTAGTGTGGCGATCATTGACTGCCAGACGTTTGTGCCCGAGTTCATTCCGGTGCTCAAGGCACTCGAGCGCCAGCGCGAAATGCCCATGCCGTTTCAGTCGGGTGCGCTCGTGAACCTCAAGAGGCTCCGTGGTCGAGATGACGGCAACGATGAGGAGTTTATGTTTGGCGGCGATGGCGGTTCTGCGACTCGCCTTATGGGCGAAGGTCTCGACGGCTCAGACGAGAGTGACGACGATGGTACGCCAGGGAACGCTTCGTCTAATCCGCTGGAAGGGAGTGCGATTCGTTCGCTTATCCACGTGCTTGTGGAAAACAGTATGCTGGATCCAATCGTCCAGATCCGACGGGATACAACCGCAGCCGAGCAGCTACGCCAAGGCTTGACCAAGCTGGTCATGCACGCGACGCTAGACCGTGGGCAGCTCGAAAGTTTTATCGGCGCGCTTGTGCATCCCGTGCACTGCACGCAAGGTCCACCAGGCACCGGCAAGTCGTATCTGGGCGTCGTGGTCGTTCGTGCGCTCTTGATGATTCGAAAGCTGTGGATGCACGTGTGTCCGTCAGTGGGCGAACCGCCGATTCTCGTGCTCTCGTACAAGAATCACGCCATTGATGAGTTTCTCGTGGATTTGGTGAAGGCCGAGATGTCCATCCAGCACAATCAGGCATCGCTTGTACGACTCGGCGGCGGCTGCACTGAGCCAACGCTGTACCGGTTCCAAGAATCAAATGTCATTGCATCGACGAAAGAGGTTGCTACGCTCACGAAGTCGCTGGACGAGCTCCATCAACTCGCATCCAAGGTGCGAAGTGTCCGCAACGCCTTTGGTGTGATCTACGAAGCGCACGTGCTCATTACTGGTTCGGGTCAAGCCAACCACGAAGGCGATAATGGCGACGCCAAGCGCGACCGAAACAAGGTGCTGTTCCAAGCGTCAGCTGAGCTCGCTACGATTGCGGCGACTATCGTCGGCATATCACAGCTGGAAGAGACCATGCCCAAGACGGAAGATGTGAGCGAGGTGAACGGCGATGATGACTCCAAGCCGGAAGCGTCGGAGAAGATCGATGCAGTCGCAGCCGCTGACAAGTATGTCGCAAAGAACGTGACGCTAACCCAGAGAGATATTGCCGTTCTCTACGACGGTATTCGGCACTACGACCCGCAGATCGACCCTGCAGAGATTCTCCTCAAGTGGATGGGTGGATTTGTGCCAGTCCCAGCGTGCGCTTACGCTGAAGAAGAATGTACCCACCTTGCAGACCCCACAGAAAGCATCTTTTGCAAGCAGCACCGGTGCCATTTTGCATCGACGAGTGCCGAAAACCACGAACAACTCTGCCAGAATTCGGTTGTACCGCAGTGTGGCTTTTGCCGCGACCACTTATGTTCGATGGAGGACTGCCACGCTCCAGTGTTTCGGGACAATCAAGTGCTTTGTACGAAACATGCGTGCTTTGTCTGCATCCGCGAGAAGTCGCCAGAGGACGAGATCTTCGCTGCTCAAGATGCACCGCCACGCAACACATGCTGGGAGCATCCACTCTGTTGGGGGGCGTCACGCGATGGTCAGTGCGAGAACGTTGTTACGTCAGTGGACTCGTCGTACTGCCCAGAACACAGTGTTTCGAAATGCCAAGGCAAGACTCTGTCGGGAGCGCCGTGCACAGTCATTACCATCTCGCGGTCGACTCCATTCTGTTACAGCCATTTATCCCAGGCGCATGGTGCAGCGAGTAGTAGTACCATCGGCCAGACTGCACGTGTAACACCGGGCAAGTGCGCAGCAACGAATGCCAAACGCAAGCCGTGCAAGGGAACGCCTGCAGTAGGGATGATGTTTTGTGTGAACCACGCAGGAAAAGCGAAGGCACCCATCGTACCGGAGGTTTTTATGCATCAAGACATTGCTCAGTCGCCGGGTCGCGAAGATGAAAGCGTCGCTGTCAAAGTTGGAGATGAACACAAGGATGGTGTGGATGGTGGAAACGTCCCCGATGAAACCTGCTTGAAGTCTGCTACAATAAGTCTGCTGGAAGAAGCTGGCGTGTTCACGGCTGAGAAGGGTGAGGCGGCCGTTTCCGATGATGCTGCCTCAGATGCTGCCTCCGATGCCTCCGGATCGTTTGTTGATCTTGCTATTGATCAAGCGCTTCCCAATGCCGAAGAAGATTTCGACGAGCCCGACCATATCCAGCATCTCCGAGATGTCGATGAAGTCGAGACCGGTGGCAGTGGCGAAGACGAGTTTATGTTTGGTGATGAAGACGACACTGCTGATGGCGAAGGCTATGCTCAGGAAATCGATGATGGATGCGTCGAGTATGCGGCTCTGAGTGTGGCAGAATGGCATTGGGACATGAGTCTTGACCAGCGGTGGCAAGCGATTCGCGCACTTGTATCTCAGTGGGACCCACTCGCGCACAAGATGATCCAAGCGATTCGGGCAAAGTTTGAGCTGACCAAGCGGCAGCTGCAACAAGAGCGCAGCCGTGCGAAAACGAAAATGTATGAAGGCCGCGCGATCATTGGAGGAACCATTACGGGCTGCGTTACGCGTCTGGAAGCGATCCGTGCCACCAAGCCGTTTGCGATTCTCGTGGAGGAGGCCTCGGAGGTATTGGAGCCGTTGCTGTTTGCCTGCTTGGGATCGACAACGTGCAAGCTGGAGATGATCGGCGACCACTTGCAGTTGCAGCCGTCGGTCATGTCAAAATTCGACTTTGAGCGTATCAACAAGATCAACATTTCGATGTTTGAGCGTCTCATTCGCGCTCCTGGAGAGTACGAGGTGCCGTCATCGGTTCTATCGCTTCAGCGTCGCATGCGCAAGAATATTGCGGACCTCACGCGCGAATTTTACGTCGACATCACGGCGATCGAGGATCATGCGATTTGCGACACCAAGACTATTCAGACGACGCTGAGATTTCCACAGCGGCGACAGTTGTACGGGTCGTCCCTCCTTTCGAATGCAGTCGATAAAGTGAGGCTGACGCCGGCACGCGGGCGAGAGGTCCCAGGCGTCGCACCGCATCTCTTCTTTTGGACTCATGGCGGGCGGGAAGAGAAGGCGCGCGTCGGCTTGTCTCGCATCAATTCTCACGAGGCTGACATGGCGTGTCACTTGGCCAAATACCTCACCGAGTGTGGTGTCCCTGGCAAGTCGATTGCTATCTTGACGCCGTATAAGGGCCAACTCATGCTCATGCGCAACCTCCTGATGTCGCAGCAGTTTGGCATGAAAGTGATTGGACGCGACCAACGAGCGGAGCCATCGTGCACGCTTTCCACGGTAGATCGTTTCCAGGGTGACGAAGCAGATATCGTGATTGTGTCACTGGTGATTGACGGGAAGTCGAGAACACCGTTCGTCAAGCTACAGAACCGCATGATCGTGCTGCTCAGTCGCGCGCGAATTGGCATGTACGTCGTGGGCAACATCGACTATTTCACGAACGCCGCAACGTCGGCACCTCCGCACTGGCAGGCGACTCTTGACAAGCTAAGGCTTCCGGCCCCATCGGACAACACACCGGACGTTGATGCCGTCTGGCCATCGTTTGACCAGGCTCGCATTGGTGCTGCTCTGCCGCTCTGCTGTCCACAGCACCGCGATAGTGTGCATTCGGTGGAAAATCCGAAGAAGCTTGCGCTTTCGTTTTGTGGCGTTGTGTGTCGCCACGCTCTCGAGTGCTCGCACGAATGCGGTAAGCGCTGCCACTGGTCGGTGTTGGATCAGCACACCAAAACGTGCGATGTCCAGGTCGACTCGCCCTGTGTACGCCACCCCAAATCTCTCAAGTGTGCTCAGGTTTGTCAAGCGACGAACCGCAAACGTGTCGCGGACGCACTGATCGCGTACCGATGTGCAGCATTGGTGGAGCTTCAACTGCCGTGCACGCACGTGCAACGAGTCGCCTGCGCCCAAGAAGTGGACGTACTAGAGAAGAAGACGGCGTGGCCCAAGTGTACCGAGCAAGCGATCACACCGTATGTGTATCCGGATTGCAAGCACGAGCTGAGCTGCTCGTGTGACGCCTACTATGGGTACCAATCCGGCTCGGCCCGCGCGCCCAATTGTTCGATCGACGTCGAGTACGTGCCACCGTGCGGCCACACCACGACACTGAAATGCTACGCGCGGAAAGGCATAGTCGAGGGGCGGAATCAGTACACCTGTGCCCAGAAAGTGAAGGCAGTACTCCCGCGCTGTGGCCACGAGGTGACGACGTCATGCCCCACTGCGAGTGCGTTGCGGTCGTGGTCTGGTGCATCATCTACGACATTTGGCATTGTGGAAGAGCGTGTCACGTACGGGCCAGCAGACCATCCATGCACGAATAAGGTCATTTTTCGACGGGAGTGTGGTCATGAAACTCGTGTGCAGTGCAGTGCTGCCTTCAACATGGCGTCGACCAAGCCGCCGTGCCCGGAGCCTGTCAGTTTCTCGATCCCGGAATGCGGCCACGTCTACCCCACGACGTGTGCCGATGCCAGGCGACTCCAACAGCGTGTCGATCAGACATTTAACGTGCAGCCATGTAGTGCTCCGGTGGACACGGTGAAGGAAGACGAGCGGCTGTCGGTGTACCGCAATTTCGGACTGAACGTGCAATGCAAAAGCAGTGTAACGCTGCGTCGTAGCTGCGGCCACGAACAAGTGTTACCGTGCCACCAAGCGCGGAGTACCAGTCAACCATGCGGCGAGACGACTGAGGCGACGCGTCCCGATTGCGGCCACGCTTTTACGTTGCCCTGTGCTCTTATTGTCGAGCTGCAATCGTGGCAGCCGTGGAGTCAAGTGCCGTCGGAGCAACGTGCTGCAGTGGATATGTTCATCTCTTCGGGCATTGTGTGCATGTCGCTCCCGGCTCCACAGCGTCCGCTTTCGACTGCGTTGCAAACTGCGCTAGGACAGTGCAAACGGTCGGTGCTGCTGCGTCGCGACACATCATGTGGCCATGAAGGCCGGTTCCCGTGCGATCAGGCGGCGAAGATTCTCCGCGGCGAAGGCAAGGCTCCGCTGTGCAACCAGTTGACGACCAAAGCGTTGGGATGTGGCCACACGGTCGAGGTGTCGTGCTGTGTGGATGTTACCAAGTATCGATGCAAGCAGAAGGTTGCGATGCCGTGTTGGAATTCGCAAGTCTGCCACCAAACGGTTGAGACGGAATGCGCATTGGGAAATACGGGCTCGTCTGTGAAGCTATCGTGTCAGTCCCGCACGCTGTGGACTTGTGCGAGTGGGAAACACAACTATCAAGTCGCTGTATGTTCCAGGGGTGAACCTACCGCGTGCCCTGCGTGTTCGTTCGACTCACTCACTGCCATGATCGAGCGCGTGCGAAGTGTTTGCATGGCAGGGCCATCGGAATCGGTGCCATGGCCACCGGCGGATGCACCAACGGCGGTGATGCAAGTTCCGGCATTTGCCTCTTCCACGAGTCTTCGCTATCGTGCCAAGCTCGAATTCTACCAGCGGCAGCTCAATGTGCTGGAGCGGTTCCGTGGCTGGATCGAACAAGACGAAGACGTTTGGACTCGGGCCCTGTTTCAGCCGATGTTCTTCCCTGTTTTTACTGTGATTGATGCTTCCAAAACGACCGTCAAGAGCCCAGTAATGAGGTTTGAGCTCAAGGACTTTGCGTCGACGATGACCTGGAATAGTCTCCAAGCGTATCCCGTAGTGGCCAAAAATGTGAGTCACATGGTGCCCCCCGCCGGAGGAGGAAGCAAGGAGGCGCCGACAGCACGGCGAGTTGTCTTTGGCGTTTTCTTTAGTGTGGGTCTCAATGTGGCTCCATCCGATGCCCCGACAGCAATCAAGTTCGGCACCAAGCACGCGCAGTGGATTGAGAACCAGCAGCAAGAACTTGGGTTTGATAGTGCCTTCTTCGCGAAAACGAAGAATGGGACGCTCAGCCAGGGCGGTACACTACGCGTATGGGACCCGTTCGCGATGTTTCCAACAGGTGAAGCTACAGTCGTTGCGTCCCAGCAAAAGGCGATTACGTCGTGTCTCGCCGGTGAGTTTGAAGCGACAGTGAAGCCCTTCTATGGCATACCGCCTGCTCGCTTCCTCGTGTTCAAGCCTCGAGAGGCTTTGTCGACGTCACCAAAATCCGTCGGGAAGGCTGAGGATGGAACGACGCCATCTGGCAGTTTTCTGTCTCCTGCCGACGAAGAAGCGTGCCGCCAGCTCTTCGAGGCGCTTCCGTTTGCATGGGCTGCTGGGATTCGCCTCTTCTACCCTTGGCCGGGGAAGCCACTGCTCATCGGAGGCACGAGTCTTCCAGAGAGTGTCGAGCGACAGATGCACGACAAGCTCGTATTCCTGCGTCGTCTGAGTGGAGAACACGGACAAGGAGCAAAGAAGAAGACGAAAGGGCCATTTGACGGCATCAACTACTTGAAAACGGTCACGACCAAGCAGCCGTTTGAAGAGGCTGAACTGTTAATGGCATTGGACCTTTTGGAGGTGCAGAAGACGGCAACGAAAGACGCCCTGGCCAAGTTGGAGCAGTACGTCGAGCACGCCGGCCAGTGCCACCCGTTGGTGCTGGTCGCGTTGGGTCGCCTTCTGGCTCGCAATCCAGGCATCTCACCGCGTGTCCGACCAGATGAATGCTTGAGGCTGTTTAAGACGATCTACCCGGACGCGGCCAAGCTGTGGCTCTCGGCGGCCGAGCTCAAGATGGTAGACACGATCGCCAGCGGAAACGCGGCCAGTGCGAAAGACGAGACCACAATGACTGTGGACGAGCGATGGGCCAAACTCAAGGCTGAGCAAAACTGCTCATCGAATGCGATGGATGAGCTGCTCAAGATGGTCGGGCTTGCACGCGTTAAGCGTTTTGCAATCAATATGTTCAAGAGCGCGCTCGCGTTCCAGCGTATGACACCGTCGCAGCGCAAGAAGAATGCCATGGCTATGAACTACTGCTTTGTCGGGAATCCGGGCACGGGCAAGACCACGGTCGCGAAACTGTTTGCGCGCATCCTCAAGGATTCCGGCATGCGGCGCAACAGCACTGCCTTGATATGCGGTGCGCAACAGCTGAAGGACGAGGGCACCGACAAGTTTCGAGGCGCGATCCAGAAGGCCATGGGAGGCGTCGTGTTTGTCGACGAGGCGTATGAGCTCGAGCCGAGCAGCGACCCCAAGGGCAAGCCGATCGTGGCCGAGATCCTGGTGGCCGCCGAAGAGCACCGCCACGATCTGTCGATGATCCTCGCTGGCTACGAAGACGACATCCAGCAAAAGCTGTACGCCCACAATGACGGCCTGCGCAGTCGCTTTACCGAGGTGGTATTTGAGGATTTCGATGAAGCCGATTTGCGAGTCATTTGGGACGGCCTACTAACCGAGCGCGAGTGGGCGTGCGATGATAAAGTCTCGACGATTGCGTGCCGTCGACTCGCGCGTGGTGCTGGTCGGAAAGGATTCGGGAACGCGCGCGATGTGCGCCAGCTCTTTGAGCGCGCAGCTGCCGAGGCCATGGCCCGAGAAGACTTCGATGGCGTCATGGAGCTACGCGCAGTGGA
The DNA here is from genome assembly GCA_023335925.1 of Pythium phragmitis. NCBI lineage: Eukaryota > Oomycota > Peronosporomycetes > Pythiales > Pythiaceae > Pythium > Pythium phragmitis. The sequence goes on along the minus strand of JAADVZ010000681.1, from coordinate 6,850 downwards.
TGTGATTGGCGAGCGACCGTCCAAGAATCCGAAGCTCGAGCTGTTGGTACAAGAACTGAACGACAAGATTGGATGGAAGCGCATCAAGCAACGCGTAAAGGAACTCATCGACATTTGCGACGCCAACTATGAGCGTGAGCTGAACGGAAGAGAGACGCTGTCTGTCGTGATGAATCGACTGTTCTTGGGCAATCCCGGCACAGGCAAAACGACGTGTGCATCGCTCTATGGTAAGCTGCTCAAGCATCTCGGGTTCTTGTCGAATGGCGATGTGGTCAAGAAGACGGCAGGCGATTTCGTCGGTCAATACATTGGCCAGTCGCAGACCAAGACGAACGAGATTCTCAAGCTCGCCAAAGGCAAACTGCTGATCATTGACGAGGCTTACAACCTCAATGACAATTGGTACGGCAAGCAAGTGCTCGATGTGCTGGTTGAGAAGGTGCAGGGCTCGGACTCGGACGATATCGCCGTCATTCTCATTGGCTATGAACACCAAATGACCGAGATGCTGCGCACACAGAATCCGGGTCTCGCGCGTCGATTCCCCATCGAGTATGCGTTTTACTTTGATGACTATGACGACCAGGAACTGTTCGACATTTTCTCGGCTGCGTGCGAACGCAAGCAGGTCGACTGTCCACTGGACTTGGCTCAAGAAGTGGTCAAGCTCTTGTCGATGCAGCGGCGTCAAGCCAACTTTGGCAATGCCGGTGCGGTCGAGATGCTGCTCAAGAATGCCATGGCCAATGCGTCGAAACGACCCCTGCAGCATGGCGAGACGAGAATGCTGCTCCAGTTGGAGGATATCGAGAACGAAATGGCGAAGCGTGCGAAGGACGACGGTGGAGAAGGAGAGGCGTCAGCGACGAAAGCACCCGAGGATCCCTTGCTCGTGCTGGATAAGCTCTACCGAATGAATAATATCAAGGATGAGCTACAGCGGCTGCGTACGCGGATTCAAGTGGCCGAAGAAGAGGGCGAAGAGTGGCCCGAGATTGGTCACTTCGTGTTCCGCGGGTCTCCAGGCACGGGCAAAACGACGGTCGCACGCACCATGGGCAAGATTCTCCACAATATGGGCCTATTGGGATCCGATCGTGTCGTCGAGACGTCCGGTCTCAACTTGACCGGCGAGTACCTTGGCCAGACCAAGAAGAAAGTCGAAGAGCAGCTGGGACGAGCGCGAGGCGCGATTCTCTTTATCGACGAGGCGTACGAATTGGGCAAGGGACACTATGGGGAAGAAGCAATGACGACGCTCGTCGCGGCCATGACCGACCCGATGTATGACGGTATGGTGATCATTATTGCTGGCTACCCGGCCGACATGGATGCGATGCTCGACCGCAACGCTGGTCTCAAGAGCCGTTTCACGCGCTTTCTCGAGTTCCCCGACTGGGAGACAAGCGACTGCGTCTCGTTTATGCAGTCGCGCAGTACCCGCGAGACGTATGCACTGACGGACAACGCCGTCGATGCGCTCGAGAGGCTGTTTACGTCGATGCGGTTGCTTCCCGGGTTTGGCAATGGACGGGACGTCGACAAAGTGTGGAAAAGCGTTCTCGAGTGCCGTGCGCAGCGTGTCGTGGGTAAGCCCGAGCTGGAGCGTACGATCACGCTTTCGGATGTGGAAACCGCGAGCCAGCGCGTGCTCGCCGCGCGCGAACCGCCCAAGGCCGAACGACTGAGCCGTCCAGAAATGGGTGGCTATCAGCGACTGCAAACAGATAGTGCGTCCTCTGAGCCACCGCGGTTCGAGGTGGTGACAGAGTCTGCGGCGGAGCAAGAGACCGATGAGGCGGTCGGTACGAAGCAAGACGAGGAACGCCAAGTGGATGAAGATGAGGCCACGAGCGATGAGTGCGAGCGGGACCCTGGCGTGTCGGACGATGTGTGGGAAGAGCTCGAGTGCGCCAAGCAAGCGTACAAGCAAATGTTAAAGGACATGAAGGACGCTGAAGACCGCAAGAAGCAAGAAGAGGCGCGCCGCAAGGCCGAGCTGTACCAAAAGGCTCAGGAGAAGCTGCGCCGTTTGGCCAAGTGTCCAGCGGGATACGAGTGGAAACAGGTCGGCGGCGGCTGGCGCTGTGGTGGTGGTAGTCACTTCGTGAGCAACGAGACGCTGGAGAAGAATTTCATGTACTAATTGATCGCCTTTTGGGCGGGTGATTAATGAGTTGGCCATGCTTTTGTTCGTTTTCGTACTAATACTATGGGTGAGACGTGGTATTGATGATTGAGCGCAAGCGATAGGCGACTTCGAGTGCGCTTGGCCGGTCGTCCGCATCCAACGAGAGACATCGCGTCGCGAGGTCACGCATTTCCTGTGGACACGACGCCGACAGCGACGGCCGCACTCGGCCCTGGGCAATCTCTTGCATCAGCCACAGTTCCGACGGTCTGCGACCGTCTCGCTGTGCCACAGATGCCAGAGGCAGATCGTGGGTATCAAGCTCTGTCAAGACGACGCCAAACGAGTAAATATCGCAGCGCTCCGTGTAGCCCCCTCCGCCCGAGATGACCTCTGGCGCCAGCCAGCGGTTCGTGCCAACGCCTGTGGTCATGGTGTTGCTCTCGGACTGGAACCGCGACACGCCAAAGTCGCTGATCTTGGTTTCCAGGTCGTGCGTAAGCAGAATGTTGCGAGACTTGAGGTCGCGGTGCACGAGCGGCGGGTTGAACGAGTGCGCGTACGTGAGTCCTTCGGCGACGGCCAGCGCCATGCGTAGCTTGAGCGGAGACCACATGACGTTGTTCTCCGACTCCTGAGTGCGTGGGTGCGTGTCGAGGTACTCACGCAGGTCACCGCCAGCCATAAACTCAAATAGCACCTGAAAATCCAACGCCGAGGTCCACGCCACGCCCACAAACTCGACAATGCTGCGGTGGTCGAGCTTCGAGACAATGTGGACTTCGCCGATGAGCTGGGTGAGGTGCACGAGCGTGACTTGGTCGACGGCGAGTCGCTTGGACGCGAGCATTCGTCCGTCGGGCAGGGCCACAAGGTGTACATAGGCGTGGCTACCGCGGCCGAGAAAGTTTCTGTCGGTCGTGGGCTTGCCGCGAAGTCGCCAGGCTTCAAGTATTGCATCGCCATTCAGCCGCTCGACCGCGAGCTTCGAAAGCTCTGGCGAAAGAACCGGGGCTTCGCCCTCGAGCGCCTCACTGCCGGTAGTCGCTGTCGCTGTCTTGCTGCCCTCCCCGTCACGTGGGCTGCTGAGGGCGGCATACGGCACCAAGGACTTGGAAGGGGCTTTGAGGCGCTGACGCCGTTTGTAGACCCAGAGAAGCACGATGGCGACCATGCCTACGGTGGCCAATGCGGGGAGAAGCCATTGCGTGGGGCCTTTGGACTTGTCCCCAGCCGTCCGCAGCCCCGTGGGCGTGGTCACGGGCGACCGACTTGTCGGTGGTACGGTCTGCGTCGTGTCTAGAACCAGACCAGAGGAATCGCTCGATGAATCCGCGGACACAGGCGCTGGCGTCCGCGGTGGCGACGACGATGGATTCTGTTTCGGCATGGAGGATACGGTCGTTGTCGGCGGCTCCTTCGGGTCCGCCCCCGATCCGCTTGTCGGTGGTGCAGTCGTCAGTGGCGCGACTGAAGACGGAGGTGCCGTCGTTATCCGAGCGATGGGGCTCGTCGTCACGTCCTTCGACGGTGCTGTCAGTGTCGGTGTGGATACCGATGGCGAAGGCGTTGCTGGTGGCGCCTCGGGTGTCGCGAGCGGAGGCAGCGTGGGTTGCGCAGTCCTGAGCGTGGCGCAGTGCTCGCGCAGTGGCCTGATGGCGTCCGCATACAATCGAAAGAACCCTCGATGCATGCACTCGATCGGGTTGAGGGACTCGAGGGTGGCGACATCGCGCATGCAGTCGGGCGTCTGGCATTTCTTGTCCAGATAGAGACCCAGTGTGTTGGGCGAAAAGAGAATCATCTCGCAATCGGACATGACTGTCGAGGCCGCTGGTAGGTTGCACTCAAAGAGCGCGAGCGGCCGCGCCCAGGCGGACGCCGCAAGCGCGAGCCACGCAACCAGCGGCCGGACGAGGCGGTCCCTGTAGGACGCCGCCATGGATTGTATTGGTTCTTGGTCTGGTTGAGCCGCTCAACAGGTTCCTGCGCTCAACTTGAGCGCAGGAACCTCACGTGGTGTGTAGTGGTGTGGCAGATCTCGTTGGACTCGGTCCGTCGTGACTCGTGACGTCTTGTCAGACGGACGAAAGGCGATGTGCAGCACATTGTGCTCGCAAACGTGCGCGTCCTGGCAATGTACAGATCCGCGGCGGGCGCTGGCCCGTTCTTGCCCACGGCTCGCACAGCTGCGACACTGTCCGATTAACCACAGGCTACTGTATTACAGTACGTTGTGTTCCTAGGAATAATGATTCATTACTAATGAGAAAGAAAATGTCGTGGAGAAGCGTGTGATATACACTCGCATGGCATGCGAGTATACATACGCGGATATATGTACAGTATCAGCGTACAGTATGTGCATGCCATGCACTGTAGCAAGTACTGTACAGTCGGTTGTAGTCTGGATTTTGCGTGTGCGTCTCTATCTCTAGTTATAACACATGTGTAGAGATTCTCTACACATGTGTACGATACATACTGGCCCTATTCCCGCGCGGCCGAAACTTATCCATTTCACAGTCAGTTTACTTGTACCGGAGCTGACCATGGAACCGTTCCACAGTGGAATGCCAGTTTGCATGTCCTACTGAGGCCAGTGATTCACAGCCGGAAAGCTTCACATGTGCATACAGATGTTCTCACGTGTAAGGAAAGGGTGAGATTTAATGCCCGCCCTGTCTGACATGACATTTGCCTGCTACATTTGACTGAATTGCCCGCCCGGCTACCTTTATATTATGTCAGACGAGGCATTTTAGAATTGTGTACCCCTTTCTTACACATGAGAACATCTCTACTGTATCACACACTTGACCGTCATATCACAAGTTGACATGAGCAGACGCTTTTGTTTAGTATTGAAGGGTTGGCTGAGGGCCGATTCACGCGGCCCATCGAGGCCACGCAGAACACAACACGAAACCCCCTCGAAAAGTCTCCCACAGTTTTGTCTCCATGTCCCTCGACGACGACGATCGGATCCATAATGCGAGCTCGATGTTCGACGGAGTGCGCAAATGGAATGCGCGCACGATGGCCGGCTGCAGCGCCGCGTCGGGCTTTGCATTCGACATTAATGCATCCCCGACGCCTCACCAGCTCGACGCCATGTGTGCCAACAGCGACTGCGTTGTGCTGCTCAACGAAGTACTCGTCGGTGCCTTTCGCTCCCCGGAGTTCGAGCAAATGCCCGAGTTCGAACGGCCGCTCGGTTTCTTCGCCTACTGGATGATTGACTATTGCACATTCCACCACTTTCCAGAAGACCCATGTGGGAACGATCCACTGGAGCAGTTCCTGATCGACATGGCGCCGATCGCCAGCGTCTGCGAGGCGCACTCGGGCGTGTCCATCCGGCGGGCGATCCAGCACTCGAGCCTTGTTCAAGCCAGTGCAAGCTGGAAGAGGACACCACCTCCGCTCCCGCCGTTTGCCGCAATGTGCGACGTGCCCGATTGCGACAACATTATGCGCCGGCTCTTCATGATGATCAATATGCCCCTGTGTATGGTGGGGCTCGACACAGAAGCCATTAAATCGCCTCTCATGAACTCCTACATGCGAGAGTGCAACACTGCGACGCGACTGTCCTGGTACAAGGAAGTCACCATGCCACTTCCCCTGCTCTACACGATATTGCCGGGGCCTCTACCGCTCGATCCCATTCTCCGCCCACCTACAAACGCAACCACACCACCGCCGACGGCACGACCCTCACTGAAGGCAACGATCCCCCCACGACCAGTGGAAACGTCCTCCGCGCCGACCGCGAAACCGACCGAGTCGCCTTCCACGACGACACCCGCGACGCTGCCTGCCGTGCCGCGACCGACGACGGCGGTCACAACAGCGCGGCCCACAATGCCTCCCCAACCGTTAAACTACGTGGGCCGGCCCACAACGGACTCGTCCGGCTCTGGCCCCCGCGCAGGCAACGAAGTTACGTCTCCCCCCATGAACCGCCCACAGCGAAGTATGCCACCGCCGCCAACGTTGGCTGGCGTGGACGAGAGCGATGCCGCTGTGCCGATTGCGATGTCTCAGGGCTCAAGCGAGCCGGTAGTGTTACGGTTCGCTCTGATCGGGGTCTCGACGGTCCTCGTGCTGCTGATCGTGTGGCTCCTCGTGCGCCGTCGGCGGCGAGCCCTGGGTTCCAAAGGGACTACGCACTCGAGTACCGACAACGCGAGCGAGTACCACTCGCTCAATGATACTGCAAGTGACTCGGCGAGCGTGTCGGGCTCGGGTGACCCCACGATCGCGCATGATCTGCTTGTGGCGTGCCCAGAGATCGCCGTCAACCAACTCGACGATGTGCGCATCATTGGCAGTGGTGGCTACGGCGTTGTGTACCTGGTACGGGACACGCTAAACAAGCGGCTGCTTGCGTCCAAACGACTCGGCAGGAACCAACGACTCGCTCATCAGGTAGACGCGTTCGTAGCCGAGATCAACTTGGCAGCGACGCTCTCGCATCCGCGCATTGTCGCCTTCGTGGGCGTCGCCGGTCTGCACAAGACGGGTCTCCAAGCGCTATTCGAGTACATGGCTGGCGGCGACCTCAAACGATACTTGGACAGCCAGCCTCCTGTTGACCCAGCCCACCACTCGTGGACACCAGAGAAGTTGCAGATCGCCATTGATGTCGCTGATGCTCTCGCGTATCTGCACACTCGAACGCCGCAGCCTGTCGTGCACCGCGATCTCAAG
>JAADVZ010000680.1:0-17635 GCA_023335925.1 Pythium phragmitis | reverse complement strand
CTGCGCTTTAAATCCACCGTCATTTCCTCATTTGATCGCGTGCTCACAAAGCAAACTCCAGCATACTACAACCCCCACTTCATACACGTGCCTCTCCCCCTCTCGGTGTATCAACAGGAGATGGCATTCACAGCCCTCCAACCTCCACTCTCGTATATTGTATCCAGTTCGTTGCCCTTACCAGTCGTGTCCACCATTTCAGCCATGAGCGATGGCGAGCGCCAACCGCATGTGCGTCTTCCGCAGCTGCGGCTGCACTACGGAATGCAAGGCGACCTCAAGCGCGAGAGCGACGACGCCGATGATGCCAGCGAAAGCGATAACCAGACGCACACTCTGTCAGCAGCCGCAGCGTCACCAGGGACGGCGACCCAGGAACGTAAGCGATCACGGCACATCTCGGATATCGACCGCAGCATCATCATCCAGCGGCTTGAAAAAGGAGAAAAGCAGGCCGACCTCGCGCGCGAGTTTGGCGTCACGCGTGCAGCGATCTGCCACATCAACAAACACAAAGACGACGTGCTCACGCGGTTTGACGAATTTGCACGCTCCCCTCATGGACGGTACGTGGAGCCATTTTGCATGGCACCATGGATTGTCATGACCCTGACGTTTGTGCTCGCTCCCCCCCCCAGTGTGATGATTGAGAACTACGCGCGGCCGTCAACCGAGTTTACCAGTGTCACTGAAGTGCGTACGGCACCGGCGGTGGTGCTCACGACACGCATCAAGGACAAGACGACCCCTCCACGCGAGTTCCGCGCAGCAGCCGATCGACTCATCAAGTCAGTGACGGTGGTACTGTATCCTATACGGATTCCCATCATGTCTGATGAGATACTCGCTTTGTAGACTGCTGTTGGAGGAGGCACTGATGAGCTGCGGCTCCACGACCGTGCTCACGGACTCGATCACAAGTCAGGGCATTGAAGGTCTGACGATGGACAGCACGCCGTGCGCTGTCGCGCTCGAACGAGACGGCAACGTGATGCTCAACCTCTTCAAGCAGATGGAACCCGAGGCTGCGACCGGATCGATCCGTGGTTCCGATTCGCTCGGGGAGAGCCCCACGAACTCGGGATGGCAAGTGCTGACCGTGGACCTGCCCGATGGCATTGCGTCCGCAAGCGTAATACTGCTGATCCCAGTGTTCTCGTCTGTCTCGCTTGCATGTGCAGCGATTGAGGTGCGTTCTCCAGTGTTACGAATGGCTCAGGCACATAGGTAAGTCACTAATTATATCGCTTTTGGACAGGAGTTGCATGCGCGAGGTGTTCCTCCATCGTCGGTCTGTATCGTCTGCGTCTTCTGCTCGTTCGACGCTGCGCTCGGCTTGTTTACTCGCCAGCCAGGTAGGCTGGTCTCGAAGACTATACGTTGAAGTGTGGACTGAGACTTACCACCGCTTGCCGTAGACGTCGGCATCATCACGGCCGTGCTGAGCAAGCAGACGGAAGAACCAAGTGAGCTGCTTGATGGTTTTTCTCATCGGTACTTCGCATCGACTTCCGAGGGAAGCGATGCCCTATGAACTATAGGAAGGCTGTGGCCGAGTGAAGCGTGGGATCGGTGACCCGCGTGCTGCAAAGAGGGAGAAACCATGGCTGTGGTGTACCGCAGTTGAGCCAAACCGCGATACCCACGACTATTGTGACAAAGCCCACAAACGGGCAGCTGCGCCGATGCGATTCCGACTCGACGTCGACACACTCGCTTTCTTCGTCGCTTCTACAGTGTATCGCATTCGATGCATAGGAGATACGGATTACAGTACGGGGGAGAAAGTGGGAATGGATCTGTATACGATGTGGACTGCTCTACATAATACTGTACTGGCAGGTGAGTTTATGAGGGTCGAATGGCAGGGCATTGAGTCTGAGCGTTGCTTCCCCGAAGATTTTTGTCTTCCTCGTCTGAGCTCCTCACCGCCGACGAAGTGGTAGGCGGTAAGAAAGGTCTCTTGCGGTAGCTGCTGGATGTAGGCTCAAGAGCCTGTGCTCGCAGTCAGGAGTCGAGACGAGGCGGCAGGGAGAACCGTGTGTGTGTGAGATAGAGAGAGAACCAGCGATGGAACTGCACTGCTTAGGACTTGACAAGGCTAACGCCCAACGCCGTGCCGTCCTTCTTGGCGTCCACATTGAGGAGCACGCCCTGCTGGCGGTTCGCGACCAGCATATCAGCGAGCAGACTGCCGGATGTATCGCCCGAGACAACCGTCTGCTTGTTCTTGGCGAGCGACGCGAGCATGTCGAGGCGCTTCATGCTGAGCTCGTGCGCGCGGAACTTTTCGAGCTTCTTGGCGGCAACGCCTTCGGCGCGCGCGACAATCTCGGCGGCCTTGGCATCGCCGCTCACACGGAGCTCTTCGACCAGCGCGCGAAGTTGCAGCGCGAGCGCGTCCGTCTCGGCCCGGATCATCTCAATGTCGGCGTCACAGTGCGCACTAATCTCCTTGGCAATGAGCTCCGTGTCGGCGCGGATCTGGGTAATCTTGAGGTTGGCCTCGACGCTCAAGTTGTTGACCCGCACGCGGGTCTCCTGTGCGATCTGCTCTTGCACGAGCTTGACGTCGGCGTCAATGAGATCAATTTCCTTTTGGATCTCGGCACACTGGGCCTTGCCCGTCTGCTCTTCTTCCATAATCATCATGCGGCGCTTGAGCTTGGTCATGTCGATCTCTTCCTTGTACTGCAGCAGCTGCATGTCGCTCATTTGCTTCATGTTTTGCTCCTTGATCGCACTTAAGTGGGTGGTCCGGTTCTGCATCTGATCTTGGAATGTATCGGGCAGCTTGACGTCCGTGATCGCGACGCTCGTAATCTCGACGCCGTACGTGTTGAACTGCGCATTGAGGTTGCGCTTGATGTCCTCAGTCACGCAGTAGAGTACCTTGGCCTCGGGCACGAGCGGCGAGTCACCAGCCTTGCCCATCACATCACCCTCCAGTGACTTGGGCGTCGAGAGCTCGGCCGTTGTCGAGAGCTCGGCCCCTTCCGTACGAAAGTTCAGCGCGCCCGTGTTGAATCGCTCCTTCATCGTGCCGTCCCGGAGCTGGTACACTTCCGTGTGGAGCACGCTTCGCGCGAGTGCGCGAACGGCCTCGTCCTGCGCAGCGCGCAGTTGGACCTCGAGTCCATTTGGACCCAACTCGTACACAAAGCGACGCACGAGCTCGGGGTCTTCGCCCTTCTTCTCGTCGCCCATGATGCGCAGCACGAGGCACATGTCAATCGACACGGTCACATCGTCGGCGGTCTTGCAGCCTTTGACGGGCGTGTCGAATACGATGTACTGCTTGGTAACGAGGTGCGCGACCTTGGTGAACGGCGACGCCCAGTGGAACCCGGGCGGCCACACGGGCGACTGTGCAGCATTGGGTCCTTGCCAGTTGATGTCGCGCCCCTGCTCTTGCACGAGTGCGTACGTGCCTTCGGGCACGCGAATGTAGGGCTTGACGAGCGAGCGACCGGGATTGATGATCACGACCGTGTTTCCGTCGTAGCAAGCGCCGAATAGACGGTTGGCCGAGTCCACGCGCCTCGTGTTGCGGTACAGTAAGTGCGTCTGGAACTTGGCGCCGTTCGGGAGCTCCGTGACGTGGCTCTGCTGGCAGCCCATTGTCGTTATTGGTCGTTGGGCTGGAGTGGGGAAGTTGGAAAATGAGAGTCGAGGAGATTCGGTGGCCCTTTAGTCGTTGAAATGCAAGGCTGAGTTGGAGAAGGCGCGGGTGCGAGAGACAGGAGGAGAAGAGAGTCATGGGTGGCAAAAGGAATTTATGGTGGCGTAAATTACATTCCGAGGGAGAGTGATGGTTCCTCATGCTGATATATCCTGACAGGATCTCACCGGAATATGATTCGAACCCATCATGGATGCTAGAATTTGCATGTCGCACATAAGGTGTCACACGTTGGTTGGATACATTAGAGCATCTCCACACGTACTGTACACGGTAAAACGCTCCGGCAAAACCACTTTTACAGGAGCAAAATTTCTCGTTATCCCGTTTTTCGGATTTTTCTCCCACCCGACTCCGTCAGAATATCACACGGCATTTCGTTCCAGCGATAGAACTGCGCGAAATCCATAGGCTGCACAACATTACAGGAGCGGCACGCGCCCTCTGAGTGTCTCTGACTGCAGGTTTGTGCCCACAACCTTGTCCGTGTTGGGTCTCGTTTCGGAGGATTTGTATCCGTGTGCTACCATCCTATCGATTTATGTGACTCTACTGTACTACGCAAGGAAAAACTAGTCGCTGCAATGACTCTTCGCCAAGGTGCGACCATCCTATCTGCCGTCTCAGTGAAAACCACCGACTTGGTCTTTTTGTTGGTAGTTGTGCACTCAAAGTTACCCATTATCAGTAGGATTTTTGCCACATCTCTGATAAAACTGACAATATCTCAGAAAGAACTGAGTATGCAGTCCTTCCCGCAAACCGTGCCCATTTTGCCGTTTTTTCGAGATTTGCCGGAGTGATTTTTGCCGCTCTACTGTTTGCCGCTGTCAGGTGGGGGACATAAATTACGAAACGGGTAATTTTCTGTTTACCGGAACGTTTTCGGGAGATGCTCTTAGGAATTAGGAGTACTTCGCACGTTGGTTGGATATAGTACAGGTTAAGATTGATGTAAAAGGGCGGTGCAAACCAACTTCAACACGACACGACCCCTGTACTGTACATTAGGAATTTGGAGTACTGTACACTGTACATTAGGAATTACTAGTAGTACCGGTATAGGAATACTTCGAAGTACAATACAGTACGTTGCTAAATGTCCCCACATTTTGACTTGGTAAACGAGTACATGTTAATGTACTCGTTTAGGTACACATGGGCACATTGTGTAGCTGCGCCTAGCTCTGTGTAAGAAAGAGTACAGTATACAGTATCTCATTGCCGGTCTCTTTTTGGTCTTCATGCATGACAATGTTATGCGCTATCCACGTACATTGGATTATTATTCACCGGACCCAACGCGGACATTCGTTCGGCCCGATAATGCTGTGGACGACCCAACCACCAGTGCCTGCAGTGCTGCACACCCCACTGGGTGGAGTTCGCACCAAAGCGAAAGACCCTTGGATCGCCACAAGCACATCTCACTGTGACCATTACCGTACAAGTAGGGTTGCCACGTCTGTGCGTACGGAACCTACGACGAATTAATCTGTGAAATATCTCACAGAATTTCTTGTAGAACTTCTAATATGTACAGTACTGTATTGAAAGTAGACTAAGACAAAATCGGACCAGGACCACTACAGTACCGTATTACAAACATTCAGTGAGCAGTACACCGATCACGGTATGAGGATCTCGGCTGACATAAAGCGAAAATCCCAGCTGTATTAAACCGTACTATAACCTGCCCCTTGACCTCCCCACCGATCGCGGTATTTAGTCTGCAGACTAAATAGCGTTTTTGAGATCGTGACTCATGAGCATCAATTAGTCTGACCTATGCCAGACTATTTGCACCCTCTCCACAATGTCACTAAAGCCGGATATATTGGATCGTGTTAATATGGATGTCATGAAATGATGGTTTGGATGATCTACACCAAAGCGGACTTGCCTTCATCTTGATCTGAGTTGTCTTCATCTTGACCAAACTCGAACTCTTCGCGCTCCTCAGTTGCGCACGGAGTACAGGTCACCAGCGAAGCGTACCCTTCTGTGGTATTCTCACCACAGAACGCATGACAGCGCGTTCCACATTCTCGGCAACGATGGGATACTTCGAATGCGTCCAAAGTATCCCATCTTTCAGTTCCATCACGGCCTGAGCAATCAATAGCGACTCTGCAAATGGCGGGATGGTGACTGCAAATGGCGACTTTTCGTTCAGCGTCAGTTTCGACTTCAGATGTACTGATTTTGCTTCTAACCAAAGTCAGACTATTTGCACACTCAGAATAACGTTATTATTAATAAATAGGGAGCCCCCCTTTTGTATACCACCACATATTTTATATCCCGAAAATATACCACTGAAATAGGAAATTCTATCTACCAGTTTGGTGAGAGACACACGGACCCATATTTTAATACTCTTTTCATACCAGTCTAAATTCAGAAATACGTTTTATATACCACCAAAAAAATGAAAAACCGGAAGCAATACACCATGCAGGAATATTTCGAATACTATGGTTCAGTTGAACAACCACCTCAGTTGCGTCGAGGTGGCGCGAGTTCGAATCCCGCTTTAGTGCAAGCCTAAGGCACCACTCTCAGTCCACGCAACATAAGTGACTCTTGCGTCAGGGCTAGGTGTAAAGCGGTGCTATCAAGTGCACCCTTGACCCGTTAGAAACCAGCCAGCCTCCCTCGCTCTGGGATGTACAAGTGCGGACGCTGCAAGGGCACTGGCCACAACAAACGTTCGTGCACGCAGTAGGAGATTTGGTAGAAAAACAGGATTTCCATTTTCGAAGTGGTATATTCTTAGGCTTTTCTGAAATTTCAATTGAAAACTTCGGTTTGGTATATTTTCCGTATTTAAGTTGGGTAAACTCACCAAACTGATAGATAACACGAATTTCCTATTTCAGTGGTATATTCTCGGGAAATAAAATAGGTGATGGTATTCAAATGGGGGGCTCCCTCGTAAATACCGTGATCAGTAGTGTACTGTGATTTCCTTGAACTGCTGCGACAAGTTCACTTCGCTGGATTCTATATCTCGCGGAATGATTGTCAGTGGGTACTGTACTTTGCAATGAACCCATCAGCCAGGTCGTAATTTACACCCCCATTCCCTTGAAGACCCGTGTCTCTGGACACACACACATCAAGATCCTGCGGGGCAACGACTGCTCATTTCGACAACTTTCTCATCCAGGCCACAACTCCGCTTCCTCATCTACCAACAAAATGGCCCGCACGACCACCGCCCAGCCCGCCGTCCCCCAGCATGGCCGCTACAACCGCCTTGTCCAACTCGACATTCGCAAGCCCATGCACGCCATGAGAGTCTTTAACAAGTCGGTCGAAGGCGGCAAGATCCCGCTCGTCTTGATTCCCAAGTACCCCAAGATCCTGACGCCGTTCATGCAGGTGCCGTCGGGGCTCTGGGTGCTCAAGCAAAAGTGGAACGCCCACGTGGGCATGATGGACCCGGGGCTCAAGGTCTTTTGGCCGGCGTGGAACCGCATCTCGCACATTGTTACGAAGCAGGCCGTGTCCTACTCGAACCTCGTGCGCTTCTGTCCGACATCGGACAATGTCATGGTCGATATTGACATTACCATCAGCTTCCAGATCGGCCCGACCGAGGACGACGCCGTCACGTTTGTCTACACACTCGGCGCGCACCGCTTTGACGAGCTGCTCTACTCGCTGGCCGAAGAGGCGATCCGAGGGCTGGTCCACTCGGTGCGCCATGACCAAGTCCACGATCTCCGAGAGGACTTCGCCATGGGCATGAAGAAGGACCTCAACTCAAAGCTCCGACCGTATGGCGTCTTTATCCACAATGTCAAGGTCACGGACGTGGCACTGCCACCGGCCCTCTCGCGGACGCTTGAGGAGACGACAGCGTTCAAGACCCGCATGGAAGAGCAGGAAAAGAACCACGAGAACCGCATGCGCATCTTGCTCAATGAAGAGACCCAGAAGCTCACGGCACTCCAGAAAAACAATGAGCGCAAGATCCAGGATCTGATTGCTGAAAAGGCCCGCGCAGCGATCCACCGTGACGAGATGCGCACGGTCGCCGAGGCCAAGGCGCAGGTCACGATTGCCGAGGTCATTGCCACGAACGAGAACAAGATCAAGGAAGTCGAGGGGCTCAAGGAAGACGCGGTCGCGGCTGCGACGGCCGAGACCGTGCAGCGCAAGGCCATGCCCATGGTCCAGCTCACGGCGATCCAAAAGGACTTTGACCAGTACGTCAATGTTGCCAAGATCAAGCGTGATGCCGCGATCAAGGCTGCCGAGCGCGAGGCCGCGATGATCGAGGCGAATGCCGAGGCCGAGGGCAACGCCGCGCCATTCCTGGTCGAAAAGCGCAGCTTCGACTACCAGACCAAGAAGATCACGCTCGAGGCCCAGCTTGCTGAGACTGTGCCCATGGTCATTGGCGGCAAGAATGGCGACGAGCTCATTCGCACGACGTTCCTGCAGACGGTCGAGGCCAAGCGCTAAGCAATGGACGCGTTGCGAACAATCCAACCAACCGGTACTTCTCATGAGTGAGAGAAGAGGCGATGACCACGCGAGCGAAAGCCGCTGGGGTCTAATCCCAGGCGTCCTTTGCTTGCCACGAAACCCCCATGCTGCATCTCCCACCATCGTCATCAGCGATCACGCGTCGAGGCAACAGAAAATCGCTCCGGACGAAACGAAGCAAAGCAAAAAGACATCTTGAACCGACAGCCAACCCACTCGCTCACAGACCCTAGGAGAGAGACCCACTGTGACCGAAATCCCATGCGTGAAACGAACTAAAGACGAAGCATGATTCCTTCCCCCGAATTTCCAACCTTTCTTTGTTTTTCCTCTGCATATACTATCAATTTCTTCTCCTCGTGGATTGAATATTTCAAGTGACAGAGAGGCCGTCTCCGGACGGGGTGTTTTGTTCAAGCGGAGCCTGTAGTCGCACCCTAGACACCATGGAATAGCTGTTAAGGGAGACAAGCACACAGCAAGTACTGACGTCACCCACGTCCCGAAATGTTCGAGTGAAAGTAGGGTCGACATGTTCTAAAGCGGCATACTGGAGCACGTAGCCAACCATCTCGGTGAACTAATCGCGCGTGAGAGTTCTCACCGCGGGGTAATAGACTCGGTTGGGCAAGTAGAACATGGCAGTCAAGTAGATCGCTGTGTGTGGCAAGACGTGAGTGAGCGTACCCAACAACAGTAAACAGACCGAAAAGCAGTATTGGCGCATCGTACCGTAGATCGCAGCGACAACCACCTCGATGAGCCGTAGCCGCCAGGTATACCTGGTTAGCAGGGCGTTGCGCAGTGCCCGCCCTGAGTGCGACCGTCTCAACAGTGAATTCAAATCAATTCAATTCAATGAACTCGATGAGCACGTAGAACTCGACTATGTGGAGAAGCTTGAGCGGGAATCGCACATACTGCTGCTCGCGTGACCAACGCATCGAAGGGTTCTTTGACTAGCGTTGGCGAGTTGTTCGCGTCTATTAAATAGTCGGCACCTGCGACGCGGACATCTCGCGTCGGCGACACCAGCGCTGACATACTTGAGAACACTCGTCGATGGTGTGGGAGTCCGACCGCAGGGTCGTTTCCGAGTCTTGTACGCTGTCTCCTTGTGGCGCGATGCGATCGTGAGTGACGCCACTGACAGGATTCGTGGACGTACACGTGATCAGGGATTATTATTCGGAGCAACCCAACGTGGTTTGATTGGATGGAGCACATGAAGCCGACATTTTCATTTTTAGCACAGCTGACTGAACGATATTGTATGTGTACACGGATTAGATTCGGACGAATGTAGACTCGAAGTCGACGCCATGAAGTACTTGAAGGCCCCGTGTCGTCACCGCGTACGTACAACAATGGCGGACCGACTACTTGAAGTATGGTGCTCAGTGAGTAAAGCCGACGAAAAATTGCTGAACTTCTCATCGTCTCTGGACCGACTACTTCCTCTCGTCTCAGTTGTAAATTCGGAAATGGCTACATGTCTTCGAAAGATCGCAACTAAATGTCTCGAAACCATCACTCTGAACCTCCTCGAAAATTTCAATTTTTCGAGTGGGTGCGTGTTGAAGGAGAACCGCTATACAAAAACCAAGTAAAGATGCCATAGCCAAGCCATTCCAACGATTTTTTCCATTGTGCCCATCACCCTGGGTCAATTTTTTTGAGCAAAACAGTCGTCGTGTTCGAAATTTACGTCTTCCTGAAAAACGGCAAACAGAAGAGGGATGCTGCATTACAGCCACGCGTGACGAGACGCAGCCAGCGCGTAGCCACTGCATCTTGCTCACTCGACAACTTTAGCTCTTTACCACAAGTGAGCAGCTACACGCGCCTCCCCAGCCTCCTGTACATTCTGCTGGATGGCTTGCGTCACGGTCTCGCTGTCCACTGCAGCTACCCCTTCTACGTCAACCCGCCGTGCCGGTCGGTCGTCTCTCCCATCCTTCCGTGTCATCTTTGCCTTGGGCACGACTACCAAAATCGATACCGCGATGCGACATCATCGACCATCCAACAAGCAGCAAAAGCTGCCGAGGCTCCGCGAACGGCTCCACCTCGAGAACCATGACTCGGACCACGACACGACCAACGATTCGTGGACCGATTCGCACGCGACCTGCCAGTCGACCACACTGAGCAGTACGCGCAGTAGTAACACGGTCGAGTTGATGCTGTCGCCGCCGTCTGTGGACGTGGCCGTCGTGCCCGAGTCATCGTGGGAGACGCCATCGCCCGTGTCCAACCCGTCGCCACGCGAAGCCGACGGCAAACGTAAGCGCCCTCGTTTTCTCGGCGACATTGACCGCCGTATGATCATCCAGCGGCTCGCGAACGGCGAGAAGCAGGCCGACTTGGCACGCGAATTTGGTGTGACGCGCGCCGCGATATGCCACATTAACAAGAACCGCGACGAGATCCTCACGCGTTTTGATATCCTCGCCAAGTCGCCGCAGGGACGGTACGTACTATCTGAGATATCTCATCCGGGTCGATGGGTTGGGAAAGGACTGACGGAGACACTCGGGTAGCCAAATGATTGAAAACTATGTGCGCTCGCCGCACTTCTCGTCGTGCGTGCGAGAACTCCGCACGCCCAGCGTCGCCGTGCTGCTCACGCGACTGCGCGACGCATCCGTGTCGCCAACGACGTTCAAGTCGACCGCCGATCGCCTCATGAGTCTCCTCATTGAGGAATCACTCGTGAGCTTTGGTACGCGTGCCGTGGGTGTCCAAGACGTCTCTGGTGTAAACTATGACGGCAAAGAGTATACGCGTCCGGCGTTTGCTCTCTCGCTCGGCGAGACGGGGCGTCCGCTGCTGGCAGCGTTTGCCACGATGGAGCCGACGGCGTTTCGTGGCCTTGTCGTGGTGGAGAAGGACAGCCAGGCGCCCGTGTTGCGGCGACTCGATTTGCCGGAGGACGCCGGTAATGCCAATGTGCTGCTGTTCCAAGTCGCGCTCCACGACGCCGAACTCACGGGCGTTGCCATCGAGGCACTGCAGGCGCGTGGCGTGGCGGGTTCTCGAATCTGCGTCGTCTGTGTAACAGCATCCGCTGCTTCTATCACTGCCTTTGCGAGCCGTTTCCAAGGTAGATACAACCTCTGCATCGGTCTTTCTGTGCCATACGCTGACACATTTATTCCCTGTGTGCTACTACAGACGTCAAGGTCGTGACGGCGACGATCAACGCCGATGTGGACGCACCACGGCTCCAGGGATTTGCCGACAAGTACGAACGCGCGGCATGAGCGTGGGCAACAACTCCAAGCAACGATCCCCAAGCCGTTCCGGAGGAAGAGCGAACGCTGTCGGAGATCCCATAGTCTAACGCTACGCATTGTCGTGAATGAATGCCCCCTTCCATTCTTGAGGGAAGCATTTCTACACCCTACCTTGACTGTTTCTGCTCGGAGTGACCACTGTTTAGGAGAGGAACATCAGTGCCTTTGGTAATACAACGGTCTGGAACGTAGTGTGGAGGAACCTCAATGAAGAAACGAGTACGGTGACCACTACACGATACCACGTACTCTCTCGAAAGCTTGGAATCAGGCACAGAAGTCCTATCACACTGGGCAGTGGTATTTCGGAAACTTGATGAGCTACGTTTGCGATTACGAGTCGTGTCACTTGGGGAGCCACCACGCATAGCCTCCATGTGCCTTGGTCTCTGGGACTCTCAATCCGTCCGGCCTCGCGTTGCTCCGTGGACTTATAATAGCGAGGTGTTTATCCGGCGGTGTGCTTCCCAACGTGGGACCACAGGATTCTTTGTGATCAGCTGACGTCCCCGACGGGAATTGAACTTCAAACTTTCGCGCGTGTCAATCAATCACGCAAGAAAGAGCCTGAAGCGCAGACAGCCACAAAGACAACTTTAATTCAGTTCATTTTTAAGATGAGCCAATCAACACGAGCTTCACCCAATACATTAGTATCGTAGTAGGTTCATTTGGGAACAGTCGGTGCTCTTCTTTGGGTACGTAAACAACCCATCATGACCCCGCATCTTCCTCTTGTCTCGATTTCTCAGCAATCAACGAACTTCCAACAAATTCCTCGGGCACACCGTCCATTGTCCCACCAAGGTAGGGACGCTTCCTTGTTGGCATGCACATTCATGGGGGCGTAGTACCTCTCACAAAAGGCCCCAAGCGGTGTGGGGTCTCATTCTCCAACTTACTGCGTCGATCCAAGTCCCAGCAGTCCGCATACTACTACGAGACCATGACTCGCTTTTTCCATGCTGCTCTACTGGCGCTCACGACGGCCCTAGCCGCGCCGTTGACCACCAACGCGTACCGCCCTGGGGACGCCATCTGTACGTACGCGACCTCACGCTCGAGCTGCTCGCTCTCAACGCTCACGCCTTCCAAGACCGATGGCAGCGTTCTCATTTACCCGGGCGGCAAGACGCGCTGTGCGTTCGACAGCTTCAAGGACGACAAGACGGGCTTCACGACCAACGCGACGTACTTCTTCCAGGTCTTTCCCAAGCGTCGGAAGAACAAGCTCGCGCTCATTCTCGAAGGCGGCGGCGCCTGCATCGACAAGCAGACCTGCAGCTTTGCATTGCAATGCTCGCTGCCGTCGCAGCTCATTGACACGACTGCCGAGGCCAGCAGCACGGGCGTGCTCAACACCACGGACCCCAGCAACATCTTCAAGGGCTGGAATATTGTCTACGTACCATACTGCACGGGCGATCTCCACGTGGGCAATGCGATCTTGGACCCGTACGAGAGCGGCATTGAGGCCGTCTTTCGCCGTCCGCAGTGTCTTGGTCTCCAAAAGAAGACGTACCTCAACGGGCTCAACAACGTCAAAGCCGCTTTCCAGTGGGCAAAGACCAACTACCCGTACCTCGACGAACTCGTGCTCGGCGGCATGAGTGCTGGCTCACTCGGCGCTCAGGCACTCGCGTCGTACGCCGCTGATCTTTTCGACGTCGAGGCAGACGGCATCCAGTACGGCGTACTGGCCGACAGCTATATTGGCGTGCTGCCGGCCAACACGACCGCCGGCAAGGTGCTCAATTTCTACGACGGATGCAGCAGCGAACTCAGGCTGCCGGTGACCACGCTCGCAACATGCAAAGCCGAGACCATGTCCATCACGGACCTCACAACGGCGCAGCTCAAGCAGCTCCCCCGTAGCGCATGGCTCTTTCTCAACAGCATGGGCGACGCTACGCAGCGGCTTTTCTACCAGCTCGCCAAAGACGGCATCACGGCTTTTCCGTTCACGAACCGCATCTCGGCGGACGAGTTCTTTGCCGAGGCCTCCAAGATCTTGGACGCCTACGAGGCCGTGAGCCACCGCGTGACGATGTTTATCGTCGACGGCTCGCAGCATATTTTCCTCAACCTGCCAACCTACTACAACACGGTGAGCACGACCGGCCAAGCGCTTGGTAGCGTGCTCACCAAGTGGCTCGCGTCGCTCACGTGGTGATTACGAGAAGACATTCGGCGGCGACAGCGATAGGCTCACTCTCTTGGGACTCAATCATGTCCAAGCAGCAGCCACCTATTGAAAGAGCTTGCTACCTACATCCTGCACTTCGAGTAACGTTCGTCAATATCTCCCGAGTCCGAGCGCCAACAAAGTACTTTCGAAGTATTATACCGGTACAGATACAGCAGGGAAGGCTCGCACGAATTCTCTTCACCAGAACATGCTATAGAAATCTCTCTCTCTCTCTCTCTCTCGCTCCTCTGCCGCGCATCAATCTTCGATCTTTGTGCCTGGTGCTACTGCGAGTCGTCGAAACTCATCAACAGACGCACCACTTCCATTAGCGACCCACCAGACCACCGCTACGGTAGACAGGTACGCGCATCACAGGCGCCCAGTGGCTTTTTCCCGGGTTGTACGGGCTCGGACCACGGTGACTATATTCACGCCGCCCTCCTCATACGACTTGAGCTTGGTCTTGAGCTTGAGGTAGACATGGGAAAAGATGGAGTGAATGGAGGGTGCTCCTGGGCACACGATGGTTGGATCCGTATTGTGAAGAAGACTCCTGCAACATCCAAGGGAACAGTTGCGTTTGCCTACGCACGCACTGAGTGCCCCTCTCATGCCCTGTCCTTCCGAAGGCTCTGTCTGCACAGCAGCAGCTGCATAGAATTCCCACAATAGGACAAACTGACTTGCCTTCCTTGAAGATACTTCGAGGTTGGGCTCAGCAGGCAGTGGCTCGCTGCATACTTTTCGTGAAGTGCACTACACTCATGGATCAGGCGATACCGTTACTTCAACATGACCAGAGCCAAACAAATGCAATACAAGGATGCGGTGGACATGCTGCCAGTGTTGTCTCCTGTTGGTGATGTCCAGCGTCTGGCTACAATGATCCGGTTCCACACGTCGCAGAACGACGCGTTCCGCATATTGACTAGGTTCGGGACACGTGATGGCTACACCATCGTCCCAATCGATTGGTTGTTTATCCCGAGGCGATCTTGAAAGGACGCCCATTCCCTTCATGGCGTGCCCCTCACCCGCCGGCAAAAGGCGAAGGCCATGGCAGACGACGAGCGTACGGACACGTCGACGCAGGCGGACGATAACAACCACGACGACCAACAGCTAGTGGAGAATGAAGAGATGGACGATGGGCCCGAGAATTCCTCCTCCGTCGACCACGCGCGGATGGCGAGTTTGTTCCGTGGCGATTCGAGCTCGGAGAATCTGGATCCGGCGACCAACAACAGCAGCCACAACGAATTCTCACTGCTGGTCGTATTGCAGCCCGATGGCGTGCGCCATCGCGTGCTGGTCACCAAGGAGTACACTGTGCAGGCCCTGGCCGACCAGATTGCAAACGATCTGAAGCTGCAGGCCGAGCTCATCTCCTTCCCGGATCTTGAGCCGGCCGCTGGGCTCACGCAGAGCGAGACGACGCTAGCAGCCATGGGCATCGACAGCAGCGAGGCTCCTAGCGGTAGCGAGCGCGTCGTTGTCGCGTCCGTCACCCGCAAACTCACGTCGAGCGACTACGTCATGCCCGACGTGATCCAAGTCCAAGTGTTTGACGACGAGACCCAAACGTACCGCACAGTCGCTGTTGAGATCGCCAAGTTTGAGGGCCGCAAGCCATACCTCGGCGGCTTTCGTCACCGCAAGACCCAACAGATCTTCCACCACGCGTCGTGCCAGGTATTGTGTCCTCTCTCCTCAGTCTGGCGGCCAATTCTAATTCGCACATTTTTAATTCAATTATTGTTGTGCAATGAAAGACATTGCTGACGAGAGCGAAACGCAATGTTGGCCCACGAGCACACCGCGACACACAGACTCAAGTGCTAAGCACGCGGTCGGCACAGACGAAGCGCGAGTCGGGTACGCAGATGGAGCGAAGCGACCTGCTTCTCGACCGTTCACGTGACCGTACACTTGCGGTCAAGCCGTATTTCGACTCGTTCCAACTGCGCTGTCTCCAAGAGGACTCGGTGCTGCTCATCCAGCGGCTCTACCGCGGGTACCAGGCACGCCAGTACGTGCGGTTCTTACGTGACCAGAAGTACCGAGCGGTTGCGGCCACGCAGCACGCGGCGCAGCAGCACGCACTGGGCGACGCCGAGTACCAGCGGCGCGAGGTCCATCGCCGCATGCACCCGACGACCGTCAGCGACTTTGAGGTGCTGTACAATGAGTTGGACAAGTGGCGCCAGGTCGAGACCCGCAAGGTCCACGAGGACATGGCGCTGCAGCGTGATCCTGCGGCCAGACAGGCAGCGCTGGAGGCGATTCTCGCCAAGGAGACCAAACTGCTGCAGACCATTGACCGCCTCAAGCTCACGGCGACCGACACGAACCGCAAGCAGCGCATCGAGTCGATGCTCCAGTTCATGAGCCGCCCCAAGCAGTGGCAGATGAGCGATGGCGGCGTCAAGCACGTGCATACGCCGTTCACGGTGCGCGCCAAGGAGCTGCTGGATCTGTACCACGGGCTCAAGACGCCGCTCGCGTCGGTTGACGAACGACTCGACGTCTTGCTCCATGTCAAGTGGACGGTCCAAGAGTTTGACTGCGCGCTCACTCGCGAACTGATTGAACTCATTGACCGCGAGGCCGATATGCTCAATCGAGGACGCAAGGAAAAGAGCCTCGAAGGTCTCCGCAAGCGGCTCACGAATCTGTTTCTCCAGTTTGTTGAGACACCAGCGTATAATCCCGAGGCCGCGGTCGTGCAGCAGCAACGTCGTAGCAGTTTACAGTGAGGCAAAAGCGCAAGGGGACCACTACACCGAGGGACATGCACAACAATATGTACTACTTCCACAACCATACGTCTGTGCAGTCAAAATTGGTCCTTTGAACCATACCGCTATTAGTACTCTCGTGCTACAAGTGAGAGAAGCCTAACACGCAGGACGAGCAGGCGTCAGGGTCGGTGTCACGGTCGGCGCCACAGTCGTGTTATTGCCCGTGCCGAGGTTCGCCAGCCAATTGGCCACGTACTTGCCGAGGTTGTCGCCCATCGTGCTCACGGTCTCGTACCACGTCGCTCCGTTCAGGAACACGTGGTGCCCGCCACTCACGAAAAACGTCGAGACATGCTTGCTCAGCGCCTTGTACGTGTCCAGGATCTTGGTCGCTGCGGCAAAGAATTCGTCCGGCGAGATCTGGTTCGTGAAGGGGAACCCGGCAATGCCATCCTTGGCGAGTTGGTAGAAGAGGCGCTGCGTGTCGTCGGCCATGCTATTAATGAAGAGCCACGAGCTGCTGGGAATGGTCTCGAGCATGGCCGAGCCGATTTCTGTGATCGTGAGCGTCTCGGCCTTGCACTTGGGAGTTAGCGATGCTGGGAGGTTCAGGTTGAGGTCGCAGGTGCCGTAGAAGTTGAGCACTTTGCCTGACGGCGTATTGTCCGGCAGCACACCAACGTAGCTATCCGCGAGCACACCGTACTTCACGCGCTTGGCCTCGACGCTCCACAAATCGGCCGCGTACGCTGCTAGCATTTGGCTGCCGAGCGAACCGGCGCTCATGCCCCCAATGACCAGTTCCTCCACGTCCGGGTAGTTGGTCTTGGCCCAGTGGAACGCCGCCTTGGTGTTTTCAAAGCCGTTGAGATACGTCTTCTTCTTGAGACCGAGACACTGCGGACGACCAAACAGCGATTCGATGCCGATCTCGTAGGCGTCCAGGACCGTGTTACCGACGTGGAGATCACCGGTACAGTACGGCACGTGGACAATGTTCCAGTCGTTGAAGGCATTGTTCGGGTCCGAGGCGTTCAGGATCCCGACGCTGCTGGCGCTCGCACGTTCGACCATGAGCGTAAGCGGGATAGAGCACTGGAGAGCAAAGTTACACGTGGCCTTGTCGATACACGCGCCACCACCCTGGAGAATCAGCGCGAGCTTCTTCTTCTGCGGCTTGGGGAAGACCTGGAAGAAGTAGGTCGAGTTGGCCGTGTACCCT